>OZ022581.1:515156-657656 GCA_963669155.1 Arbacia lixula | reverse complement strand
CAGGAGTTGTAGCATTCATGTTATTCTGTAAATTAACAGAAACAGGTTAGGTAAACAATGGAGATTGTTATCACAAGTATGTTGGAAATGCCATTTCTGCTCAAAATAAGTTGAGATGTTGATACCATTATTAAAGTGCAGAAATTGAATGTAAGTTCTTGGCATTGCTTAGTATATTACTTCAGTCTATTTGTTGTTCTTAATTTATTAAGATATTGTCTGTATTACAGATTTAACAGCTGTAATGCTCATTGAAAAAAATTGTATGGCCATCAGTCTCTGGCTAAATGCTACTTTTCTTTTTCTCACCGCGGTATTTCCATCAAAGGTTTAATTTGATTGCTCTTAGCCATAGTGAGGTAGGGCGTGAGTTGAACAACAGTATCAGGTTTCCATTGATTTGAAGTAGCAATGTACAGTGAGCTTTGGTGCATTTGGCATTCCACTTGAGACTCAATGTTCACGGATGTCTGGAATTGATTGATCAAAAGAACGTGGAGGACCACAAATTGCACACAGGCTATCTCTTAGTGTTCATGTCGAAGGCTGAATTGTATGTTGGAATAATGAAGAACAAGTAGACAGACTTGTCAGGGTATTTTTTAAATAGCTGGCCAGATATTAGATTCACCTTTATAACAATCTTGAACAACATTATACAAATCACTTGAAATGCCAGTTCTTGGAGATTCAGCATGTTATACCAGCTGTATGTTGCAAATATTCACCTCCTAAGTAGCTCAGTGCAAATGGGAACACCTAATACAGATACAATATTTGGAACCGTAATAGCCTGCAGGAATAGCAATTATAAAATTGTTACTTTGTTACAAAATGAACTATGCTAGTGCTTGCAGGTAACAGTAAATCTCATGCTTAGGCAAGGTCCTTTGTATTGTTACAATTTGGGTGATTGAGCAGCTCAACCGGAGAAAATATTCCAGATCAGAGAACTTTCCCGCCCGCCTGCAGTGAGCATTTAAAAGTCCCGACGCTGTCACATTTTATTGTGGGTGACTGCGGAGGCTCGGCCCATGTTTGAAGTTCAAGTCGGTAGATTTTGTGCTCACAAAGGAGTTAACCGGCCACTGTACGGGGTAAGCTCGCGGGCTGAGTCTCACTTTCCAGGATTGGATTGGGGTGATCCTAGCAGTGATGACAGGTCCATAACCAGTGCCTTGATCAAGGGCAGAGAGTGATTGCTTGGCATCACGCTCCATGCCTACCTACTCCCTATCATCCTTGCATGCCTGTTCCCACGCGCTTGAGCACTGGTTGTATAATGTTATATATCCACACTGATATAAATACCAAGCATGTTTTAAAGGGCATATACTGTACTGGGAGGACAAAAAACCTTCAAAGGGTGATCATGAGGAATCTTCTTGCCAATGGTCTTAAATTCATGTACTGTCAATTTTAGAAACTTGCTTGAAGTTATTTGCCCTTAAAGGATCCACATTTGGAGTAATTAGTGATTAAATCAAAATGTTCAGCCCAAACATTTTAAGGATTTGGGATTTAATCACTAATTTCTCCAAATGTGGATCATTTGAGGGCAAGTAACTTTCAGCAAGTTTCTAAAATGGACCATACATCAATCTAAGACCATTGGCAAGAAGATTGCTCACAATCACCTTTTGAAGGCTTTTTGTCGTCCCAGTACAGTATATGCCCTTTAAATATGGAAATGTGATTGGAATACATGCTTTCAGTAGTCTCTGGGCATAGACTTGATTGTGACACTGTTGTGCATCACACATGTGTCTGCTCTACTTCAACTATTGTTTTGTATCATATAAAAATGGCTGGAGGTCTGTGGCATACCAAGTCTCCATAACTAGACTCATTAATGGTTGGATTGACAATTGGTTGTTTATGCCCACTGCATTTGTGTATCAAATTGTAATCGACATGATGCAGAGGGGCAAGGAGATCTGACGTAATAGTGTCTTGTAAGAATCCTGCAAAATTCTCCCAGATAACCAATGCCATGGTGTGCCTCTGTTTATTACTGTAACATACAAACTAGAACTATATGTTTTTTTTTCTTTTTTAAAATGTTATTCATGTATTAAGTTATCTATCTATTCATTTTTAAATTCATTTATTTGCTTATTGATTTATTTTAATCATTATTATTATCATTATGTATATTTATGTTTATTTAATTATTTGCTTATTCATTTATTATTATTATTACTACTATCGTTATTTTTTAATTATAATTATTTATTTATTTATTTATTTATTATTGACACAGCATGTAGTGAAATGAAGGGGTGAGGGAATGGGTAGAGATCGCTTATGTCCATCCACACAATTTGAGCTCTCCTCTAAAAAAATACAGTACCTCCTTTTCAAGCAAGAGCCATCCAACACTTCTGTCAAACCCCACAGCAATATAACCTTTCTTTCCATGAACTAATCACACTCTGTGTTTGAAGGTGTGTAAGTGTCAATGATAGGTGCCATATCTATTTGATAAATTATTTCTTGGTGAGAGGAAATATAGCTCGTGTTCAGAAAAGGTTTCAGGGAAAAGACAATAAAGGGTGGCAAGTTATTTTCGCTTCGTACATAAAGGGATGTAGCTAGGGACATGACATTTCCTTTCTTCTATCCACGCCTGTTTACAAGAGATGGGTTCAAGGTGAAGACGACAGCATTGTTCACCTCTTTTTGAAAAGGAGAAGATATGAAAGGAGAAGATGTGAAAGGAGAAGATGTTGAATCTGTATCTTGACTTGTCACTGAGTGTTTACAAAATGTGTGAAGGAGAAACACACTATGCCAGGCTCCATTGAAATGGTATCAACCTCTCTTTGTGTTTGCTGTGCCAAGGGTACGTCAACTTGATTTCAGAAGTAGAAGTCATCACTTACGGCTGTCAGGATTTGATTATCAAAAGTGAAATTGCAATTTGTAAATGTGATTTATTAGTTCATAAAGAGAACGGTGTCTTTTCAGAGACCTTGTATGATTGATGTGTGCTGTGTTACTGATGTTAAAAGGGTGTCAATGCTTGAGAGTTCTAACAGACTATTCCTTTTGCAAGAGTCGTGATTGATGATAGCGACTCCCCATTATACAATGAATAGCTCTTCTTGCTTCCTTGCTACTCTCTTTGATTAGATTGATTAGATTTGATTAGATTGATGTAATGTAGGTCCATGCATATACATGTATTGTCATCTTAGTTTGTTCTTTTTTTGTGTAAAATTTCTCTTGATATTTGCTCATTTTTCAAGTTAGAATTCATACTTAACGCAAGCCCAATAGAACAGCATTTGTCTTACACGGAAAGGGTTAATAAATGTGTAATTTTTCTTTAGCCTTCCCTTCAGCAATGCGCACTTTGAGGAATGATACTGACTTTTGTTGCAACGTGATGATAATCACATAATGTATGAATTATTGTGTTTCACCGTCTATGCAGTCCAGAGTCCTGTACGATTTTTACAATGTCATAGATTTATGAAAAAAGAGATGAGACATAGTCAGTCAATAAAGTTGCTATTTTAAGCCAAGCTGAATGTTTTGCTGATGGATATCATTGGGGTTTCCTAAAAAGTTTTTAATACAATTAGTCTTTGATGAATGATTTATAATTACTTATACTATGGTGTTTGACTATTCATTAATCCCTTTAAGCAGGGAAGTCACTTCCAGAATCTGAACACAGTTCACACGTACTATAAAGAAAGATGACAGCACAGACAGCAAAGAGAAAAACTTGAGAATGATGCACGCAACTTTGACAACGTGCCATGATGCATGAAAGGAAAGACGTCCTGCAGCGGCAATGGAAAGCTTCCTTTCATCTCAGAGAAGCAGTCATGTGCTGCATATCTAACGAGGCACATGTGCAGCACACAGTCCATGCGACTGGCTGGAGCACATGCTTAATTTGCTCCTGAGAAGCCCAATGTTATTCCAAGGTAAATCTGAGCTGCTCATGCTGAATTAGCTTGGGTCTGACAGCGGCTCATGTGAAGTGGGAAATTGGAAGTTAGTGGACGAACGGGCTGCTTGGAGATTTAGCGAGGAGTAAAGAAATCTTGTGGTCGTGAGTCTTGACGGGAATGAGAAGAAAACTGGAGATGCTGCAGGCAACAGGTGTTCTCTCTCGTTGCATGCATTTTATTATGTGCTGGCAGAACTGAATGGACGATGAGGTATTTAAATCAATATCTTGCAGAGATGCAAAATGGTCATCTGCTCTGGCTCAGGAGTAGCTCTTTCACAAGTACCATTACTCGTAGCTCTACCTTGAAATGTGTATTTCAAACCCACAGGGTGCATCAAATAATCATTTACATAGCCCATGTAATATATACCTTTAAGATGCAATTTGAAAATTCATTCATGAATATCTATGTGATCATATATGACATATAAACACATCATTTATGCTGATACCTTAAGTTGTGTTGGACATTTTTTCAGTTTAGGTACAAGATTTACCCAAGATCTGACAAAATCCTTCTGTAATTAGATGGTGGATGTGGTCGAAATTGTTTTTGTAAAACTATTTTTTTTCTCTCACATTGATAACAAATCATATGCAATTACTTGTGGCAATAAATTATCTCATTTTTGTTTCTGGAGAGAGGATGATTTCAGATTTTATGAAGAAACAAGTGGAATTTCATAATTTTTCACATTATTGTTCAAGGAAAGAGTGTTGTAAAGGGAAACATAACATCCCATCTTAGGAAATAAATGGGGTCAGAGTTTGTGAGATGTAAAACATAGAGATAGAGTGGAGTAGAGAGAGAGAGAGAGAGAGAGGGGGAGAAGAGAAGAGAGGAAGAGTGTGTGAATGAGGGAGAAACATGCGGACAGGTCATTGTTGTTTATTTAGCACTATTTCTTGCCAGACCCGAAAGTAACCGTTTTTTTTGTTACTGCCCTGGCTACTACCATCGCTAAGCTACCACGGCAACCACTCGCAGCGGAAAACCCAAAATGCCACTCTTGGCAAACAAAGATGGCAAATATGGCCAAATTAATGGTGTACTGCCACCACTATTACATGTGAATGCATACAATCTGTTTTGACTCTGCCTAGAAAAAAATGTAAATACAGTTAAGTGTTGTGCAATATGAACAGAACACATCTCAAATATATGTCCATTCTCACCCCTTGACCTGTACATGAATTGAAGCTTAGGGCCCAGTGCAAATCAAATAACCATTCTACTGAACAAGGATGTAGTGGTCAAATGATACGATAGAGATATTCAGCTTTTGAAAGTAAAAAATAATAATGCGAAATAAGGTGTGGAACCTATTGAACGCTGACAGGCATAATGGTGAAGAGATTTTTATTCCTCCTTAGAGTAAAATATTAAAGCACTATTTTATGTAGTACTTGATTTAATATGCTGGATTTTGTATAACATGCAGTGTGTTAACTTTCCTTCAAGGAGCATGGCAAGGGATACATTGATAGTACCTTGCTTTGTGTGATTTATAAATCCTGGTGACTGACAGCTCTTGAATCAACTTTAGGGGCTTCACCTGTTTACTCCTTCAGGAGAAAAGAACAAGAAAGACCACCAACATCCAACAGAAAAAGTTATTTCAATATCAACATGCATATACCTGAAGTAGCAGGTAGACAAGATGTTTCTCTCGGTGGAATTTAGGAGCCAGCTTCAAAGCTTTGTAACTCCGGTGTGTATTGAGGTGCGGCATTCAATTGTTTCTTCAATGTCTTTCAAAGAGGGAGACCTTAGCCAAATATTTAAGCAATTAAGTGTGACTTTTAGCACCTCTGGATCAATTGTGTGCAGGACAGATTTCCTTGTCACAGCATTATGATGGGTAAGGAGTACATTTAAGGGCTACATCCATGTTGATCTTTCCAACCTTAGAATTACAGTCTTAACTCTCTTGTTAGCGTTGGCATGGAGATGTGTGGTAACCCAATTGGGGTTTCAGGGCTTGGTAATGTAAGGATTAAACGGTCCAGGAAGTTGGTACATACAATGCACAACATCTGTACATTTATGCTGTCTGCCACATGTGTTTGTAATATATCTAAACAATAGGTACCTCATAGACCCATACCTCATCTTATGAGCAAAATATTTGAGGTTTTACACTTCGTATGCCAAATAAACTGCTGCTCTTTACAATTTGTGTGCATTAAATGTGACAAGTTTCCATACCGACACACAGAATCTTCTCAATATCATGGGAAATAGGTTATTCAAGGGACATTGGGAAAACATAGCTTTAAGTATAATAAAAAATGTAAGAGTCTAATGTCTTACAAGTTCATGGTACTTAAATTTGAAAGGATACAAACTAGAAAAACAAACATAAAGTGGATCAAAAAATGATAAGGTTACAATGTTTTTAAACAACAGCACGACCTCATGAAATTGATGATGTTGTGCTGTACTCATATGAAGAGTATCAGGTATTTGACAGGAGATGTGGAGGGAGTTTCCTAATTGAAAAGTTCATGAGTGCTTCATGGGATACACAGGATGTATGAGGATTGAATGTCCCTTTGCCTGGGGCAAAGCATGTTAGAGAATGGTCTTGTCTTAACTGTTATCTATTTTTAGCACTTTTTAGCTGTAAAAAAACTGACATTTCCTTTTTGTATGGTGATCTCAAGTTAAGTTGATTTTGAAGAAAATTCATCTGATTTTCTATAATGAATCTACACTGTTAAAAGAGATTAAAAGTCATTTTGTAGGTATGAAGGATAGCTTAAAGCTATTGGAGATAGGGCATAATATTCTATCAATATACAATGAAACAAATATGTTGTAAAAAATGCACTGGAAGTATGTGTTTTTTTACGTGCCTTTCTTCATCTGATACGGTCCTGCTTCTTTATGGACTGTGTGGGGTGTCCATTTATGATGAGTTGTCTCTCGGAAGAAGAAAAGACTTGAACATAGATGGGCAAGTGAATGACAGTCTGTGAGGCTTACACAAAGAGCTCCCTCCTTCATCTCTCTTTAGCTTGTCCAAACATCACACCTGGGTGCAAAATGGCAGAATCTCGTGGATTATTCCCTGTTAACCCTAGTGACATTGAAGCCTTTGTGTATGGTGACAGAACTAGACATAATCTGCATGTCTTTCTGATCAGGAGACCCACAATCCTTCTATAGAAAACTGAACACATAAGAGTTTTTAGTAGTCTGAAGGATTGGTGTTAAGTGGTCTGTAATCACTTCAGCCCTTGACCAAACAACTAAATCCAAGTTCAGGATCATACAGAGGGAGAGCAGTATTTTTTTCGCAGTTCTGTGAGTGAGGAGAACACAAAAGATGTTGTGAGATTAGGAATACATCGACTGGTGTGCTCCAGTAATCCCATCATGCACTTACATGGAGCACCACTTTGTCTTCGAAGAGGGACTATCACATTTGGTTAGTGATACACTGTATAAGAATGTATTCTGTGCAAGATTTCACAAAGTTCATGGCCAAAGACTACAATATCTAACAGTTTACAACAATTACAAAACGTTGCAGTTTATATGGTTGGTTAGAGCAAGCGATTGCTCATTTTGTCCTCAGTGGTCCATGAAAAAAAGAAACTGTTTCAAGAAGGGAATGTAACTAGGTTACACCTCCAGAAGTTTGTAGAGAGGTTCCTCCTTGAACTTAATAGACTCTGAAAAATGGTCCAGCAGCCAAAGTGTGACAGAATGCAAGGACAGGGAATAGCAGAGCGAAATCTTTCTTCTTCTTTTTGCTCTTAATAAGTGTTACAATCTAGTCTTTGATCCAGGCCACCTTCCATTGCACACCAACATTCATCAATCCCCCAAATGAGCTTTAAAACTCAGCTTCATGAGAATCAGATATTGATTAAAACCATGTGAGACTATTAAAACTTGCAGGTGGAGGCATACTTCTTCAATGCACGCAGTTCATTTACTCTTGTGTTTAATGGTCCCTTTAGGACTTTGTTATACAGAATACAAGGTTGGATTTCATGACAGAAAATTTTAAATCGCTCAGCTTGTGAACTAGTCTAAATTCCTTGTGTGGTGAGAGAGATGGTTTCCTCCACAACATGAAAGAGACTTATTACACCCTTCAGACAGTTTGGAACAATTCAGTAGCCATGTTTGTCTGCCAGAGACTAGATGGAGAGAGTGGGGAAGAACAGTCATTGCAGAGAAATCTGTTCTGTAAATGTTTGATTTCTAGCTCAAGAGCTCTTGCACATTCAAGTGATGGCATGTGAAGACGTTTAACTTAAGGGATCCTTAACACTTTAACAGTCAAAAGTAGAATAGATCTTTGACCATTTGGGAAAACAACACACATAACAAATCAAAATGTTTTACAAACATGTAAAACTCATAGCGAAAACCTACCCACATTCTTTCTTGTATAATGGATGGGAATTTGATAAAATGGGCAGTGTAGGACTCCGCTGATTGTTGGAGGGAGCCAAGTTTTGTGGACACAGCTGTATAAAAATAATTTGGTGTAAAAGGAGACACCTCCTCCAATAGCACGGTCGATCTGTACCAATTATGGTCAAGAGGCAGGCTAGGTTAGGTTTCCCCCACTGAGTTGCCCCCTTTGTGTCCGAGGGGACCTTTTCAAGTTCAGGAATTATGAGCACTTGGCATGGTTAGAGACTTGTGCTGAACAAACATACCTCAAGACCACTTAACTTTGAACAAATTCTTTGATGGCAAATTTTGAACTTAAATTTGTTCAAGGGATTAAAATGTTAACTTTTTAAAGAGTGTGGTGTGGATGGATGTACACAGTTGTAATGTATTCTTTTGAGTTGCTTCCAAGGCTAGGAGCATGTGGAATATTTTTCATGATGTCGGTAAGGATTTCATAGAAACCAGCGTGTATGCAGAGGGTCATATTTGCCTACATTTTGTGTTGGCTTCATGTATAATTTCTAGATGACTCATCAGCCAAAGTTGATTGTTGAATACATGTACTGGTTTTGTGCTGAATATTTGCTAGTATTAATGTATTGTCTGCAGATACATGGAGTGTGCATTTGAGCAAAATTCTATTCTTTTCTAGGTGGTACTTAGGTACTGGTTTTACGCTCTCACACGTATTTAGGAGTGCAAATACTGTACATGCAGTTATCTCCCGTAATCCAATGTGTATAAATTCTGCTCTTACAATGCAAGAGACTTAAATAAGTGTTATTGTTGGTAGAAACAACTCTATTAGACACCACTAGTTTGAGAATTGGCTTTGTATCAGCGGCAAATCACTAAAGGAAAGATAAGATGACAAATATTTGTGTGTCGCTCTATTTGATGCTGTGGAAAGAGGTTGAGCCACTGACACCAAACTTGGTAGAAGAGGAAAGGTACCTAACCAAGGGAAGCAATAAAGTTGGGAGGCCTATTTGCGGAGGCTGCTTTAGAAGCCTGATGTCATAAAACATAATTATACCTAGCAACACGACATGCATTCTGCCATATAAGACAAATCAGGTTTCTAGTTGGGGGGACCTTATTTTATTATTTCTTTGTGCGAATTTTTGTCAAAGTATGATATATGTAGATACAAAGCTTGTTGCACAACTTTAAGTGGCATTGGATCCCTTTCGATGATTTGTAAAACATCTTAAAATATGCCTGCTAAACTGGAGCACATGGCAACAAACTGTGACATGCATCTGAACATGGTAGGCTTATTTGTACACAGCTGCATTTCTGCTGCATTCCGATCAGGAAAATGGCCTTTTGGTTGGCAACACTTTGTGTTTAAAATCAAGAGTTTATTCATTCAGCTCCTACCATGACTGCTGACATAGTATTGATTGATTGAGGATGCTTCAAATGTGGCTGTCAGTTACCCACTTATCCATGTAACAGGTATTGTCTCTTATCCTTTGTTGAGTACATGTCAGCTTTACCTACTCTCAATCTTTCCATTCAGCCATGAGCAGATTCTGCTTTGTTCCAGAAGCCAATCAATAAAGATGGAGAAAGGAAGGTTTGACATGATTGAATTTTGATCTTTAGCGGGCTTGAAGCAGATAAAATGATAAGAACATGGATTCATAATTGCATCAACTGTGCATTGCCTCTATAGGCATTGTATGAACTTCTGTCAGACTGGCTGTGCCAATGTGAACACAATATCCAGAAACTATATTAGTGAATTCTAGACTCCATATATACAGATATACAGAAGAAAAAAATATCTGCTACTATCTTTGGTGTTCACTTTGAAAAAAATCTGTTTAAGTGTCATTGTAATTTGACAGTTGTACTCAGTAATTAGTAAATTGAATTAGCAAATTGCACTAGAAGATATGTTAGCATATAACTAGTTTGTATGTAGTGGAGTATATCCATGCAGATTATAATGTTACCTTACAGCATGATAACATGCATCTTACATGTATGCCTGAACAGTTCCTGGTAAATTCCAGAAGTATTAAGGTGAGAATAATTCAATGTAAGTCAAGAATGGTCTATCGCTTTGTACATTAGGCAGCTAGGGAAAAGGTATGTCAGTGCAGAGAGTGGAACGGGATAAAGACTGATCAGAATTTGTTGAAGATGTGTCCTCTTGCTCTGTAATGCATCAGAACATATTTATCTCAGACTGATGAAGATTTTTGACATGCTTCTGTATTTTTTTGTACTAGCAAAGGGGGAAATTTATATATGAAGTCTTTTCCACTTTACTTCTCCCAGTCAGCAGGCCTTGTGGATATGAAATCTTGAATAGAATACTGTGATATCAGTGTGTTCATTGATCTTTATCTTAACTGACCCATTATGGAGGTTCTATGTCTCTGGTATATTTTATCATGCTTTATCTGCAACAAAGATATTGACTTTTGAAATAATGCCTTCCTCTTGGTGCTTACTCCATTCTCCATTTACCCATTTTCTTCAAATGTTTACTGAAATTTTGGTCCTTGGGTCAACACAACACAGCCACACCCCTCCCATTTTTTTTTTGATGGTGGGAAAATAAATGTTTGTTCATTTTTTACTAGAATTTGCCAAACCTTGTCTAAATGATTTTGATGTCTTTGTCTTCCTTGTTGGTCACAGGCAAGCTTTCTGAGTCAACTGACCCTGGCGCCTTTGAGTTGGAGCACCCTGAACTTTGCTCAGAATCCTCAGGAGATTCTTCAGATGCCCTATCGACCGTCCTATCATTCAAAGGTATGACAATTTAATCAAGTCCCTTGTGAGCCGAGAGGTGTATGTCAATGTGCTCTACTTCCCTGATTCCTTTGGGTGCAGCTGTATGAACAAGAGTAATTATTTTCCATTGTATTCCATTGCAAAATATGATCTATAGCTCAACATATCTCATGAAGGCGACTACATCAGTTTGCATGAACATCACTCATGTCAAAGGAGGAACATGCTAATGTTTTACCAAGAACTGTTATTAAAAACACACTTATAAATCCCTCTTTCAAAGAATATTTTCTGCACGTAGTAATGCATTGAACATTCCAAAGAACCACTTCTTAGCAGGTTACTATGATTATTTGACACCCATTGTCCTGAATAGCTAGACTCTTAATCCCAATCTACCATTGCATTGCCATGAGGCACCTAAACTTAAATCTACTTGCGTAAGGGAAGATAACTTCTCAAAACGAAGAAGAAAAACAAACCAGAGCATAAGAACCTATAGAAATGATAATCACACAAGGAATACAGCAGTCCTTATCTGTTTTTATTGTTTTCTTCTGCTAAGGAAGATTGTATTTGTTGATTATAGTTGTACAAGGAAGTTTCACACTCATTGCTATCTTCATGACTATTCCTGGTGAGATAATTGTGTTCTTTTCTGGATCCATGATGATTCATATATCCTGATATGATCTTTCTCAACACATTGCAATGGATTTCATGATTTGCTATGATCCCTTTTCTGATCCACTGATGCATGTATGTACCAGTGATATAGAGCAACCTTTCAACTGGCATAGAATGAACCTATCATGTTCTGACAGGAAAATTCCTCTTCAAGGCTAATCAGATTAAGTTGTTTGTAATTATCAGGTAGTGCTGCTGCATTCAAATGTTCTTTTTGAAGATTTGCCTGCAGGTAATCCAGATTAAATCCTTCTGGTACATGTTTAATCGCTTTTACTTCTTCATAATCCGTTTGCCACCAGACCATTGGCATTCGGCCTTACTTTGAACCAATTTATCCTCCTCATCCTTGCCAGGGTTACCAGGGTACATTTCTTGATTTATCTTCCCATTTTCCTGAGCTGCTAGTACAATGTATTAAAGTATAACGTTCTGACCCAGGTCAACATTACACATGATTAACCAATTTTCAGTGTAGATTTTCTGAATGGAGAGTGATTTTGTAGAGTACACAATATCAATATATACATATGCATGCATAAAGAACTCATTGTGACCTGTTGTACATCAATAATTCATGAAAAATGTACTCTGTACTGGAAGAAATCTAAGGATAGCTTGTACTGCTTCGTTTTACTTAACCAACTCAAGAGGAAGAGGAGGGGAGAAAAAATGCTTAGATGTTACAGGCCCTCACATTGAAAGCAATATGTTAATGGGTGAAAATTACAAGGTAGTGCATCATTAGATATGCACATCTTTTGATCCATATTATATGTAGCTTCATGCTAAAAGACTGAAGTCCATAGAAGTTGTATCACTGTATACACTACAGCTCAAAGGAATTGGCATAGGGAAAGGGAAAGGGAAGAAAGGGAAGGAGCCGCAGTTTTAAACCGCGGTATATATTGTGTAGTTCAGCATGAAACACGATGCTTTAGCCTAAAAAGCATCATGTTTCATGCTGAACTGGACAAAATATACCGCAGTTTTAAACCGCGGTATATATTGTGTAGTTCAGCATGAAACATGATGCTTTAGCCTAAAAAGCATCATGTTTCATGCTGAACTGGACAAAATATACCGCGGTTTAAAACTGCGGCTCCTTCCCTTCCTTCCCTTCCCTTTCCCTATGCCAATTCCTTTGAGCTGGAGTGTATGTAGTGGTTCCGCTATTCAATTAATGAAAATAAGCATACGTTGCCAAACATGCCATTAAGTAGAACTAGACAAGCTTCCTCCCTGATCTGTTTTCATGGTTTATGCTTGTACCAGCCGACACGTCTGATGTAATAACCTGTGTTTGTGTTCTTAGACTAGACAGGAAGTAGATCATGACGACACTTATGGTAACTTTGAAGAGATCAAAAGCTTTGATGACTCCATCTATAATGTTAAAAGATTTTTTTTTACTCCCTCGCATCTTCTAATTTTGGCTGTACTTCAGAGGAAATGTAGCGCATTCTGTATATGATTTCTGTAAAGGATATTACCAATAGAATGTGACCTTATTTTCTTATTTACATGCAAAATTATATAAAATTCTCTTTAAATGTCAATAACAATACAGAATTCACTTAAAATATGTATTTAAGGAGTATTTACATCTGAATATTTACATGAAATGATATCACTAACAATTATTTTGTTAAATATTTATAAGATGGAACCCAAGTCATACATTACACATATTCCAGATAAATATCGTTAGTAACAATTCATGAAGAAGGTTGGAAACTGACAAGGATAACAAATTTGTAGCAGTAAGGGATACGGGAAGGGATATATTGATGTCAGTAAGCTTTAGATTGGCAGACAGGTAGTTATCCTTCCTTCCTGGTTACCTGCGGACTTATTAATGTTAGTTATAATGTAATGATCACAGCATGTTGTTTAGTTCCTGTTCTTTTCAAGGGAAGTGGCATGGCCACATACACCTTTTCTCATTGTCTGGCTATTTGTGGAAAGAAATTCATTTGACATTGGGCATGTTATGAGAAGAAAAACAATTGTGAGAAGATTTTTGTAATTATGTTGTGAGTTAGCTGAAGTTGAAACATTTTTTTTCTTTATTTTTAGTATTCACTGATTGATTGATCATCATTTTTCTTATTTTAATGATATTTGTTTTAGTTTGTTGTATGTGTGTATTTCTTTTATTAAAGATATTTTATATATATATATATATATATATATATATACATATATATGCACATATATATATATATATATACACATATATAGGGGGGGGGGGGCAAGTGTTGACCACCCTTGAGGTAGCTTGGGGTAGGGTGGGGTTGAGTTGTGGAGGAGGCAGATGCAGTTCAGTCTGATTTAAGCAATGAATGTGGAGTAACTTTTTCATGAGCTTTTAGGAAACTAACATTTCTTTCTGCACTTTAATAAGCTTGTTTGTTGATTTACTTATGTCTCCCCACCTATGTTTACTGAACATGATATATGTGTTAATTCCCAGCTTCTATGTGTATGATGCGTTGGTTTGATCCAAACAATGTGCTGTCTTGGAAATACTGTTTTACTTAACGTCATTCAAAGTTTGCTTTGGACAATGAGCACGCAGTTTGTCTGAATCTGTTAAATATTCTTTGTGTTATGTCAGACCAGACTGTCTAGTACATATTTGCCTTTTGACTTAGCTACCAGACCATATGTACAATGATGACAGTGTTTTCATGAATCAAAGATTGTAGTGTGATATTGACATTTCAAAGTTCATTTGGAATACTGTAAATGAACAGACACGCATTTGTCACATTTGTTATCAACTATCTCACTAGATCTGTGTTCAATTCTTTAAAGGTTACATGTTTCATTGCATTTTGGGTCTTAGAAGCAATGAACATCTTGGTGGAATGTGTATTCCTTGGCAGTCAGCTCTTTGTTGCTAATGATAGCAAATCATGTGTGATTGCTAGCTACGTGGTTAGAAGTAGTGCACATCATTTGGAATGGAGAGGTTTGCCTGCCATATCTCTTATCATAATCCATTCACATTTGTATTATTGGTGAGATATTCAATCATTAAAATGAACCCCCCTAAGTCTGCCTTATCTTAAGTAAATTGCAGTTTTAAATGCTTTTACAACATTCCAGATACGAGTGATCATCTGAATCAAAATGCAGGGCCGTCGCCAGGGGGGGGTGCGGAGGGTGCGAACGCACCCCCCTTCAGAACCAAAAAAAAAGATTAAAAAAAAGATTTAAAAAAAATAAAAAAAATAGTAAAAACAAAACAAAACAAAACAAAACCGGAGGGGGGGGGGGGGGGGGGGGTAGGGATAACTGCATAAAATTGAGTTAATACGTTGTTTTTTGTGTTTTTGTGTGTTTTTTTTCATAAAAAGCACCCCCCCTAGAAAAAAGCTGGTGACGGCCCTGAAATGTACTATACGACTGCTGTGAATATGAGGGTATGTTGTATTTTGTGTTTGCTTTATAATTATCCTGTCCAAGTTGATGTGTAATTGTAATCTCTCTCATATTTTTTGTTAATTAAAAAAAGCACTTGTGTAAAGCAGTGTAACAAGCATGTGACAAGAGGAGAAATCAATGTGACTTTGTAGCTTTTGAGGGCCCCTCTAACATCAGGGCCCTGTTGCATAAAACTTGCCATTGATGGTAACTTTTCTACCAATAGCAAAATTACGCCAGGGGCTAACTGAAGGTGAACCCCAAGGGATACGCTGGGAAAGATTAACCTTTCGCCACAGTCCTACTTTCTACAAGTCATGAAGTTCATTCACACTGGGGCATCCCCCCAGCTCTGCCAGTGAACAGGAACCTCACATTGCGTTGGCTGAGAACTTTCTCACAGGTAAGTGCAGTCACCATGGCAACGCTTCACCACTGACTGGAGAGGGTTAGGCAACACGACAGGGGGCCAATTAAGACAGATCGCCATGATCCAGTGAAATGAATATATATTAAATAACTTTTTATTAAGTTTTTATTCATAGTTCTGTTACTAGATTTGGCAAAATCAGCAGTTTGATATGTGCTCTGTTGGGCACCTGGGTTCCTTACTGAAGGACTTTCTTCTTTTTTTCCCCGCCAAATATTATTTATATTTTGCTTTAACAGATAGTCTGTATTATTGGGGCATCTCAGTCTTGCAATCACTCAGAGAGAGACTACAAGTCATGACGAATCACTGATACTGAAGTGAATACCCTGATTGAAGGGATAGTTCACCCTGAAGACAAGTTGGTTTCAATAAAAGCAGAAACATAAAAGAAACATATAAGTGAAGATTTGACAAAAATCCATCATGGGGTGAGAAAGTTATGATCTTTTGAAACATCAATTTTGTGTCATCATATGCGAGGTGCTCTCCCATATGTTGTGTGTAGTATAATTCCATAAAAAAATAAGTTTCTGGAATTACACTTCCCACAAAATATGGGAGAGCACCTCGCACGTAATGTCACAAAATCAAAATTTTTAGAGATCATAACTTTCTTATCCTTCGACAGATTTTCATCAAACCTTCACTAATGTGTTTCTTTCATGTGTCTGCTTTTATTAAAACCAACTTAATTTCAAGGTGAACTATCCATTTAAGTTTCATGTGAAATATGATTAAAATAGTGTACAAAACTGTAACTAGAATAATGTAAACTAATATCTGACTTACTTCCTAATATATTGCCACCATGTAAATGCACTTCACCAAGAGAATTTACCAAGGTAACTGAGTATGCTAAGTGCATTAATGGATTGTACTTTATGAGTCCTGGCACAAATTATGTGACGAGATCAAAGAGTGCCGTCAGGAGATCTTCTAATATCATGCTGAATAGATACTACATGAATGTTAATATAAAGGTTAATAGCTCTGTTAATCGTACAGGTGTGTACCGTTCTCTGTACAATATTTTTCATGCTGTTTGCATACTGGTAATATTCTTTAACAAATATGTATAATTGATGTAGGACAGATAACGCTGTGAATACACTTGGGGAATTCACTGCTTCCGAGTCGGAAATTATCAAAGTCGTTTTCGAGCTTTCATTACTGAATGACAAAATCTGAATACCATACAGGACCTTCTGAGCGTCAATGCACAAATTTCATGCATCGCCTCCTGCTTTGTGTCTGCAAGGAAAAAAGTTCTGATTGCTTCGACCAAAAATAACTATTTTTGTGCATTTGTTAGGGATACTTTTTTTTTTGTGAGACTGCTGCAGGGTAGAGGGTGTGGGAGTTGTTTGATTTGGCCAGGTCTTTCAATGCAGATGCCGATTTGTACCTGCGTACCCCTGCGGTTGTGATGAGAACTTGTATGTCATTGCAGAAACTTTAACCTAAATGTGGTAGGAACCTTGGATACTATGTTTGCTTATTAAAATTGTAATTGTAATATCCGTTATTAATAGTTAAAATTTGTTCGGAGTTCATGAGACATATTCATGAAACTGTTCTCGCCTACCTTCTCACTAAATTTGCATGGAACCAATTTGCATGGAACTTTGGGTACTTGCTAGTAAATTTTCATGAATATGACCGAAGGTTGAACTGTTCAGGAGCAGAATTGTGGCATATGACATGAAAGGACACAGTATTATATAAATGCAATATTACATTGTCACTGGGCATGTTTGTTAGTTAGGTGATGTGTATCTTCCACATGAAGTTTGTCATGATTGCTTTACTGACTTTATCCTACACCCGCCACCGCTTTATGGGATAGCTGTGCTTCCATTGCTACCTGGTATGTAAATTATACCAGGTGCATGGGTATAAAGTACAATAATTTGTTTCATTCATTTAGGATATATTACTCAGACAGCATTGAGGGATTGTATAGTGCAAAATGAATGGTAAATTAGGATTTCATAAAGAGTTAATAGCTTGAGTAAACACCATTTTGTATTGTCATGTCATTGATATCCATTCATTGCTGATTTGTATTGATCGTAACAGTACACTAAAGCCATTTGTGTGAGCAATGTGCTCAATTTATGCATGTGTTAAAATGACATTTCTGAATGTTGTAAATTCTCCTCAAATGACTACAAATTGAAGTACAGTTCTGATGTAAAAAAAAATGTTACCATAAATATAAAACATATTTTAAAAAGAATGATTGGCAAATGACAAATTATCAGTATTAAAAGAACCATGTTTTCTTGCAGGTGTCATGGCCAATAAACCACCAGAAACAAAATGGGTTGACTGAGTTCAATGTAATATTAGTAAATAAAAACTTAGCAGGCTTGCGCCCTCCTTTTAAGGGTCCTCTAATGTAAAGTGTTGTCAAATAGTGTTTTTTGTTGCAGGAATGCATATATATTAGTTTCCATGTTAAATACAAATAAACAGAAAAGGTTAGTAAATATTAAGATGAACAAGTCACCTTTACCTTATAAGAGAGCATTGGGAATGGTTTCAACACACGCAAGGATGTTATAAATGGAATGAAATAGGGAGAGGAAGGGGGAGAGTTGCAATGCTGACATGACAAATAAGAAAAGAGAAAGACTGTTTATGTTTAAGAATCGGTAGATTGTACGATATATTTATTCTGCGCCTATTTGCTTGGGGATTGTCGGGATATATCTCATAACGGAGGTTAACGAAGCGCACGGGAAATTTACAGATTTTGACAGGTTCTGCTGTCCCCTATTCTCCAGGTAACATTTCTCATTTTGGAGAGGCAAAATATGATTTGTGGTGTGTAAAGAAAGATTTTAAAGTTTTGGGAAAACGCGAGTAATCGTGATTGACGGAGGAGCTAGATGAAAGAAATTGCAATCATCCGTAAACTTCATCATCGGAAAAGTAAACTAATTACCTCAGTAAGGACATATTTCATCTTTGGTATATCTTCATTCGCCTACTGATGGCGGAATGACCATCAATATTAGACGTTTATTTAAGTGCTTCCGAATATTTTTGTTATTGCGATCATGTAAGCAAAACATGCAATGATAATATCAGATGTTTTTACAGAAAAGAAAGAGAACTTTCATCAATATCATACAATTGAACTTTATTTATTTTGAGGAGACGCGGGATTCTATAACGCTGGATTACTTTAAATGGGAGACTCCAAATTGCACCCTCTTTCAGAAGCTTAGCTGGGGCAATTATATGTGTCTCTTTTCATCGACATCAAGTTCACGCTTTAACCAAATATTTTTAGTCGAATGTCACACCGTGGTTCATTACCATCCTTTCATTGTGAACCTTTCAATACTTTCAATACTCAGAACATAAAGGATTATATCTCGTGCTCCTCAGTCGTGGAGCTGCTATAACTAACCCACTCATTATCATTGGCACAAACGTGTGTAAGAAGTGAATGACCACTGTTTGGGCTTGGCACTGAGGGGGTTAAGACTGGATTTCTGTCACATGACTGTCACATGACTGTCACATGACTGCCATCCGGACAGAAGTCATGGAAGTGGTACGATTATCCCCTGGATGTGTTGAGGAGACCCACCCGATTGATTCGAACCCTTCGGATTGTTGGGGAACCTCTCAGAAAGCAGTCTCCATGAAGTGTTGAGAACAATGCGGGATTCTTTAAGAAATCGGCAAAGCGTCACAATCAGGCGGATTTACTTGATTGGACTCCATTGTCGGAATCCGTTAAGACTTTTTATAGCCATTAATCTCCAAATCGGTTCCCGAACCTTTTGTATGATCCACTGAAGTATTGCGAGACCCAAAGGAAGTAAAGTTAATCAGAAGCGTGTATTTTTCAAAGCACGCCAAAACATGGTCAAAAGAGAACTTAAGGAAAGAGAGTACATGCCATATGTAACTGGAAGGTTACACGATCTTGATATACTTTGAACCGAAATATATTTTAAAGCAAACATATTATACAGAATGTATGTTTCTATGTCTTCAGAGTACCAGAAATGGATACAATTCGGCGATGTCCAGTAGTTATGTGTTTTACCTGAACCTCTCTACTCGGTGGGGATATTGACACGATGTAGCTCTCCGCTGCAAATTAAAGTGGTGTGCAAACATTTATCAGCGAACACACGGATTAATTGCCTCCTAAGGAACTGTGAGGGACTTCCCATGTGCGAAGATACAGTGATGCACCCAATCGTGTTAATTACCCCGCGACGAGTGACAAGTTCTTTCAGAGCTTTTAGTATATAAGGTGACGAGGCAGGCTATTCATTGTATCTTCCATCATTCATGTCAATATTGGACTCCTCTGAATGTGTTGGGGGATAGATGGAGCGCGGTTTTAATTGACGAGCTCAAAATAGGTCGATAATTCCAAACGCACATTTATTGAGAAGGAAGCGGTTTTATGGATTCCTAGATTGCGAAATACCTCACACAATGCAACAGATTTGCCAGCAGTGCTCTGTGCTGAAGATGGAATCAGATAAGAAAGAAAAACACCCAAGAAGACACGTCAAACCATGGATAATGCAGAACCATAATATTATACAGGACCCAAATTCGTGTTTAATTCTTTATGCAACATATAGAGGTATCGTTGCACTGTTAATGATATTCCCTTATAGGCCAACAGAGGAGGGTTAAATTATCATTCTTCTCAGACGTATATTTGCAGTGCTTTGCCTTTGTCTAAAATATTGCCATATTTGGACAAAAATTGAAGACGTATGTACCTAAGAGACCTTTTAAACAGAAATATAATATAATTCGCAACAAGTGGAAACACGATCACCTCATCATAGTTACTTTCAACCTCTCAAGCACTGAAATAGATGACGTGATGGAACATGGTCACGATGATGATAGGAGAGAACTGGGAATGCGGTCCTGGCCGAATCGATTCCCTCGTATGCGAATGCGATTAGAGAAAGTCGGCATTGATTTGACGGAAGCTACTTAACATTACGGATCGATGAGGATGAATAATGTGACATACGTGACATAGCAGACGAGTGAGGCAACGAGGGTAACCGATGAATTCTGAAGATGGCTCAAGATCCCACGAGGGGGCCCACTTTAGCGCATAGTACATGGCAAACAGGGTAACAACAAAACATCGATATACCTTCGTCTGGGGAGTCTCGCGATTGTAACAGAACGGTGTAATTTTAGACAGGGACAAATATGCATTGTATAAGGCCTATTTTTATTGAGAGTATAACACTTGGAGAGATAGAATGGAGATTCGTGGTCACGATAGGATTATCAGAAGCTGAATCGATGTTATATTGTTTCTAGATCAATTGGCGGCGTTTCGCTTGCAAGTACAAGTAAGCGTAACAGTTGCATGCCACTATAATGATGTAAGATACAGCCTGCTTTAATGAATAGAGCGATGCAAGTGCTGTTTACTGCATAAAGTTTGACGTGAACAAAAATATAGTTGATTAACATGATGTATAATAGTTATTGAAAGAAGACATTTTTGTCAATTAGGGAAGAAACACAATATTGACGCACCAAGGCCTTAAATCTGACTTTTGTTGAAGAAAATCACAAAAAGGCTGTGATACCACGAGGTAGATCATTAAGCTTGCTAATGGTGACAACCCCACTGTTCATTTGTTGGTCGCCGCATAAAAACAGCAGATTAAAGGCGGATTAAGCTTTATTGGGTGCTTTCAACTGGTTCACTGGACCCCTAGTCATTTTGGAAAGCCATGAAACTCATCAGTCAACAACTTTGATCTAAGTTTGAATTGTGAGTTCTGGCTGGATTTCCTAAACTGTCAATGACATCTCCTACCGTTCTTCTCATCCTTACATTCTTCTCTGTAGGGGTCCTTCTAAATACATTCATCTCTGAAAGTGGTTATTGTGGATACGGTAGTCGGTTACTAAGCCTCAAAAGTTCAATCAAAGTTTGGTTTGAGAAGAGTGGTGTCCACAGGAAGAATGGGCATCAGAAATAGTAAAGCCTAAGAAGAGCTGCTCGGAGTTTCTGTCTCTGCAATCATGGACAGAGAAACCGTGTTGGAACATGCAGCAACAATCTCAGCGGAAACAAAATTAGGTTATTTCATGTGTAAATAACTTGTTACTGTCAACTACTGGTTGCCCAACGCTTTAGACTTTGTTGTGTGCCGAACATAATTGCTGACTACTGTGTCATTGTTCCATTGAGAATCGCCTCTGGAAAACAAGATCGCGCCTTTATTTTGATTAACAATTGCCAATTCTGTACCGACAAAGGTATAACAAATTGGTTGGTTCGAAATGAGGTAACACTATTGTCGGGATAGTCGGCCCTGTCGAAACAAGCCCGGGTACTACATCCTCGATGCGCGACCAGGAGTGAACGAGGCGGGTGTCTTTTCGTTTTCATCTTTGGTAAAAAAATATCGATATGAAATGCTTTTTTTTTAAAATAAATAAAAGACAGCTGTTTAGCAGTGCATATAATAAGCTGAAGAAACCTTATTTTAGCGCCAACAGGATCAGGAGAGCTGAAGCCTTTATAATTTACCGTACAAATCTGACAAGGGAAACAGATCGGGAACGCAGACTTTTTCTTTCTCTCGAAAGGGTACCACCCACCCACATTACCAGTAAGATTATCAGGTTTATGGGGTATACTAAAAATTGCCGCCGCTAAACAACATTCGGTTGTGGTGATATTAAGGAAAATGACATTTTCAACTCTTTCTAGGACTGTGTCAAGCGAGGAAAATAAACGGAAACATATAGCACTGTAGAGAAAACACTGTCATCAAGGTCATTGTGTTGCCACTCGTGTGATGTCATCTCTGCTGAAAAGGCGTGCCTGCGTGGATACAAAACCTGCACACCTGTTCTGGTTTTAGTTGCTAGGAAACCAAATATCGCAGACACAATGTCACATAACACTTGAGATGGAACTAAACGAAATCCCCTTCTTACAGTCAGAAATTGTTACTTTAGGCATGTTTGGATGAGGGCGGTCGTCGTCGGCATGTCTCGGGTAGTTTCCCGTTACCGAGGCAATGTCATATCAGGTGCAATGAGGTGTTTCCGTATTTTTGTACAGACGACAATGATTAACCGTCGCTCTCGCAGAGCAGAATTGGTGGTAGAGGTTTAGGGATGGTGGAAGAGTTGAATAACCGGTTTTCCAGCGGATGTCTGATAAACAATTCATGTCGAATGATCTCATCATACGGCTTGCCTGATTGCCCAGGATGTCGTGTAGACATAACAATGTTCCACTCTTTATTTGATACAAAATGTACAATATACAAAATACAAATACTCCTAAAATACCCATACGTATCCACTCCTTTTAAATTCAATTATTAGGGGAGAGGGGGGGGGGGCATACATCGATAAATCCTTTATCAAGAGGATGCGTGCAATACAGCATTTAACCTTGAATAGCATTTTCGATGACCAGGTAATATGACTGCAATGCATTGGCTTACGTTGTACGTGTCAAGCGCAGTACATGTATAACCCATAAACCTGAACATTATACTCAAGAGCAATATATGAGCAATACATGGAGTATAAATTAATTGAGAGCTTTAAAGTTATACGTATTAACCTTTAAAACCTGAACATATACTCGAGCCATTTTAAAAATGAAATATATTAAACCTGTTGTCGCAAAGTGAGACACTTCCGAATGAGATGTATTCATGCTGCAAAGGAACGTGTCCTAGAGGATTAACAACGGTACCCATTTCTTAATGTGCTTCCCAAGAGGGTTAAATGAAGGCGACTTCTTTCGAGTCCATAAGCCCTTCATCAAACATGTAATCCCTCACCCAGGGTGTAACAATTGGCTGGTAGGACATTACGTATTGTTGTCGAGTACCATGAATGTTACGATCGTAATCTTAAGCAAACCTACTTAAATCATAGTAAACGTTACATTTAAACATTGTCCTTGGTTGTGTTTTCTCACGGCGGAAATACTGGTATATATTGTTCACAATGTACTCGGAGCTCTTTCTCTAAGCTAACAATTAAAGTGATCTTAAATCTGCCTTCAAGAAGAAAAAAACACGAATTCATCGTCGAAGCTTATGTGGTGTTAGTTTCAAAAAGGTCTTTCCGCACATTGTATGATACCTTTATTTTACATAATAGGAAGACCCACATCGTATCCATGATTTCTCGGAGATCGAATTTCATTAAAATTTTCTGGAGATCTTCATCATTCTCTTTTCGTGAAGAGAGAGAGGGAGAGAGAGAGAGAGAGAGAGAGAGATGGGGGGGGGGGGGGGGGGGAGGGAGAATGGAGTGGGGCTGAAGAGGATGAGCAAAGGGACGAGGAGGGAACAACTTTGTGATGATACACACAACTAACGCAGGAGTGACCGGTATATCCCAACGGTGCGCTCCACAGAGATCAAATCATACCAAGAATCACAGTCCTATCATTCGTGTTTTCAAACCCACGAACAATCACATTGATTATCCTGATTATTCTGAAAACAAGATGGTCAATTACTTAGCGATCAAGAAAAGCATAAACATGTAGTTTACAAGAGATACACAGGGAGGACACATAGGAAACAAAGGGGGGGGGGGGGGGCAAGTGTATAAAAAAAATAGAGAGAGCATGGGAAGAGAAGTGTAATCTCTATTACGATATGAATATAAGAGGGATCCCATTGTCAAATCATTGTAAAGCAATAATGTATCTGTATTTTTCATAATTCGCGTGAAAATCAAAACCAGTAAGAAAACCTGTCCCTGCTGAGCTCATGTGAGCAAAGTTCGAGGTCTCCTCCTTCAGAAAGCCGTGAATCACAAGGAGCGTAACGAGGAGACTGATTAACTAGCAAGGCGGCGGGTGTATTTCATCTAGACACGGCACAATTACAATTACAGGTTTCATTCTTAATAAATATTGTCATTTCCCCATTTTCAAAGTGACGTACGCAGTCCAACGCTATAAACGACGGGCGCCCTGTAGTCGCACATATCCATTGTAAATCACTACATACTTCTTGCCGTCCGAGATCTCAAAATAGAACGCAAAATTACCAAATGACTTCATCAGTGGTAGAATGCATTACGTGGCTTGTTTTTCTGATTGTGGAAAATCAAATTAATCAGTGAGCGGAAACACAATGTGGAGGTTGCAGTAATGTACCCTTTGTTTACAACGTCCGTCGGTGAATTGCGGAATATATATTTTGAGACAGGTTGAGTATGCGTGAGTACTAGGCCTACCGTAATTCATAAAAAAATCAAGAAAAAAGGTCAGAATTATATTTCTGCCTCGTTATATAAACTTTGATTCACGATTCATTGGAATTGTGGGTCAAAAGAAAGAGAGAGAGAGAGAGAGAGAGAGAGAGAGAAGAAACTATTGTAAGACGCAGTGCACGGCTTACACCCGTTTTCACAGAGCAAAAAGTATGTTAATGCGGAGATTAATGTGCCCGTCAATCGTTGAATCATTGTGGCTACATCCTGTCCGCAACTCTACCATGACACATTCGTTTATCATCCCGATATGATCCCCCGGGAAACATTTCACAATATTTCGCGATCATTATTGGGGTATTAGATCAACTATAAGAATTATTCATACTCTTGGTGAAATCCAGTATGCTTCCAGGTTAAAAAAGATCAATTTTATGTTGAAGGGAAAGTAGGCGTAATGATTATTGGCATTTAAAAACTGTTTCGCCGTCATTGCTGGTATTTCGCTCAATTTCAACGACTTAATCATATTGAGATGATTCGTTCCTGGTATCCGGAAATCAAACTGGAAAAGGGGAGCCATGGTCAAGGCAGCAGGGCACTTCATTGATTCCAATCCAGCTGTCTTTATCACTTCTAACCTTTATTTTGATTAACCTTCTAAATACCAAGCCCGGGAAAGCCCATCAACTAAACACATTCCATGTATTTAGCGTAC
Organism: Arbacia lixula; assembly: GCA_963669155.1. NCBI lineage: Eukaryota > Metazoa > Echinodermata > Echinoidea > Arbacioida > Arbaciidae > Arbacia > Arbacia lixula. Next base: position 632,014 of record OZ022581.1, on the reverse strand, counting down.
TGATAGGGTTAACACTCCAGCCGTGTGGTGGGTAAACTCACAACTCACGTTCATATTGTTGAGAAATATGTTGTATTTCGCGCGACATTTGGATAAGGAGTCGCATGATATTCCAATGATATATTTTCATTACCAATTTTCGGAGTGTACGAGTGATCATGAATATTTCAGATTGTTTTGCACCGTGTAAGCGGTGTTACCATGGTGCAGATGTTTACTCACGGCTCTATTCATGCTGTATGAATCAAGGAGCGCCGATATTGGGTCTGACGTCTCGCTCATATATTGCCTCTTTGAATCGATATGCAGAAAATGAAATGACTAAACATTTGTCGTATGATCTGTTATCATCCAGGACGTGACTACACCAACGCATTACTTATGGTATGTTATGGCGGAAAATGTAATAATACCGCCGTGGCGTCATGGCCGTATTATTACATACTTGAATTAGTATTTTGAATAAGAATAAGAACAAAATGTAGAACTGCGTAACAGTGAATATCTAAAAAGGAGAGAGTATAGTATTTAAGGGTCAACGTGAAATGCATCGGAAGCTAATAAAAGTCAACAATGCTCTAAATCTCACCTCGGTGAATCCCAGGAATGAGCTGATGACTGTCATATAATCCGAGCACATTTTCCGAGAGAGCCAGCACCAGCAATCCTAAACACAACATTTTCATCGCCATTTTGTTAAATCCAGAAGGGTTATGATCCATTTCCTACGGTAAATGTATGATGTTTGAGATAATTACCCAACCAGTACTACGGAAGGATTTTGTTGTTGTGATTTATAGAAGTGACTGCAGCCAATGTCTCCCCATGAACTCCGTACCTTGCCAGGGTACAGTATTGAGACTGAACTCGATCGACTGTTGGCCGACCGCACAGTAGTCGCACTTGACGAGCGAGTGCGTGTATCGCGTGAACCGCCGTAAAAATGTGGGCGGGGCTTCGTTGAGGAGGTCGCGTGTGCGGCTTGCGTTCTCGCTGGTCACTGGCGGAAAGATTTGAAGTGGGCGCGGTCTTCAGCGCGGCTTCTTTACATCTTTGCTGCTGCTGATGTGATCACGTCTGAGTTTTTCTTTACCAGATATAGCTCTCGGTTTCGGGAGTCTCTTCTAGAGCAGACATACGCGTCGAGGTACGGGCTTTTATTCTTGCTTGAAGCTTGCATCGCATATGAAATGCGAAAGGAAGGAAAATAAACGAGTAAACCCCGATTGTGCGAGGTCGCATTCATCAGACTTATCTGCTCCTCCACCATAAAAACATGTGACAATCGGACTTCCGGCTTTCCTGGATCGCAGACACGGGTCCACTTTCAGGGATTCCGCGGTACTTTGTGGGCAATATTTAGGACTGTAATTACGTGTAAGCATGACATAGTTACATAAACATCCCACAGTGCTGCTTGGTTCCCCTATACACACTTCCAGACTCGTATTGATCATACTAGTGATGAATCATCTCGGCCCCAGGCAGTAGGAAATCGCCCAAGAGCTCTCGCTCCTTGAATAATGCAAACGGAGGATTAATGGTTCAACAACCACATCAATGTTACCAGCTGCGCGGTGCCCTTCCGATCCTCAGTTTTCCCCGAGATCTTTTCGATTTTGAGTGATTATTCGAGTCATACTAGACAGGAAGCAAGCGCATATGGTGGTTAAAATTAGCGGCATGTGAATGAAACTACATGTATTTACCTGGGATTAAGTTGTAATTCTAAGCAACTATTAGCAAATAAAGCCCTGTCCTTGCTTTGCAGAGGCAGAGAAAGAATTATACTGCGCATGAGAGACACAGGTGGAGATGAAGAAAGATAAAAAAAGGAGTGCATTCGTTGATTTTGCGTTGGATTCTTTGCGGGGTTTTTTTCTCCGCGCACGTACGGAATTCGTGTGACGCTTTAGTTATGAAGATCACGTAATTCATCTTTTGGTAATTTGACACGGGCAAATGATATTCCTTCGATACTAATCATCCGCCACTTTCAGAGCTCATAATGAAGTTTCGTAGGGAGCTGAAAAAAAAAGCTGGTGGGGACGAAAGTCTTTAATTTTTCGTAAAAAGAATGCGAGATGGGGGAAGTTGTAAACAGCTCAGACCTCGCTGGCTGATGGCGCAGAAAAATGTCAACAATCTTAAGAAGAGGAAATAACCGCTGTGGAACGAGGGGGTGCTAAACTGATTGACACTGGCTCCTCAGAGTTCTAGCTTCCTCGATCTCAAGCGGATTGGCCTGGACAATGCCTGGATCACGATGACACTCACAGGAAAGAAAAATGAAGATGATTCGCGTACCACGCATACGTGCGGCGCGGAAATGAACTAGTTCTTGCACTTCTTCTCCTACACCAGTAGCCTGTCTTCCAGACTGTTGGGGTATTTTTTTTTAATCCAAACTGCAATATTCAATAAACAGGACTGACTGCAGTAGACTAATCAATCTCGATGCATTATCCGGCTTGCCCAAACAGGGAGAAAAGAGGAAAACAAAAAAGAGTAACTAGTATTGTGAGTACAAGATGTATTACTTTTAAGTGTGAATTAGCCATGTTCAAAGGCTTTGATGGCATGCTACGACCCGAGTCGGGGTGAAAGATGAGTGATTCTTCAATCGGGTATCATTGCAGGCACAGGTCTTTATCAGTCACGAGCATCCTCAGGAAGCAAGCACCATCGCTGTGTGTTCATGTGGAGATCATTGCTAGGAGCACGCTTTCTGGGAAGAATATCCCAAATCAAATCACATGACATGAATATGAGGCAGCTTGACTAAGTACGGCATGTGATGTCTATGCTCATGACTTACAAGCTTTGACACTTGTCAAGTTACTTGGAATGTTTTCCATCTAGGTTTTCAAGTACTCTTGCGTGATTTGACCTTTCTCAGGCTCCTTTTCCTTGGTTGGCCACAACTAAATTTCAAATTAAAATAATTGGATAGTACTCCTATCGGTGTAACCCTCTTCGATATTTCCTGTACATGGTCTCCTCCAAAGTCTTGACTCGCATGTTTTGGCCATTTTATATTCTTCTTTTCTTGTTTATATTTACCTGAAATTGTGAATGAAATGCCTTTTGAACAAGATAAGTTAATCAAGATGGCAATCGCATTCTGCGAAGATTTTTGGTTGTCTCTTTGCACTCTTGTTTTGCTACGAGATTATGAACATGACTTCCGAAATATATCGATATCTTTTTCGAGAATATCGTAAAACGTGTGTTAATGATATTACTACCCGTACAAAAACACAACATTTCAATCATCATTTAACATGGATATCATACGCTCATTGGAATTTGTTAAAGTAAAAGGGCCATAATAAGTTATCAGTTCTAGTTACAATAATTATTGAGTTGTTAATAGTAAACCACGTTCATGAATTATCTTCAAATTTGTTTAGCAAATTTATAGATGAATTAGAGAGGAGGGTCCGCTCTATACAAAATTATGATGAAATTATGATTATGATGCTCATAAAGAGATTGAAAAATTATGACCGAAAATTATGAATAAAAACCGGAATTGATGACCACTCACAGTTGGTCCTATTTTCATTAGCTTTGATAAATAAGACCCTGAATTTATCTGATAACATATAAATTATTCTTGATCATGTGACACATCGATGGCTTGTGTACAAAAGGGTCAATCCTACCATAATAGAAACATCCCATTTCATTCATTTGTTTAACTTCGTCTTTACTTTTCTGCAAGTGTGTTATTCTTCGTGATCGTTGAGATAACATCAGCATATTATGGAGTTTCATTTGATCAATTGAATAAGGATGATATACTAGCCAAATAGTTTCCATTGCCTTTTGTTGTCTTTGTATTCTTACATTTCGAACACAAATAGATTTGATTGATCTTTAATACCTAGCAAAGTGCAAGGGGATGAAAAACAAGAAAAATGCTTTGATCACACTGAAGTGTTGAGAGTAAGTATTGACATCACCTTTGTAGAATTTATCATTATATGCTCATCATGCTGCCTGAACCCCGTATTTTTCTTGCTATTTTGAGTGCATGTTTTGTCGAACCCGTTAATGTTTGCTTGACTTCTGGTAGACATATTGTGAGAGATCCCTTCACCATCTTGTTTTTATATCCTGAGTTGTGGAGCTATTCCCTTTGCAATCTGAAATCCACGTCACGACATTGTTATACATTTCGATTATAGATGAAACAAATGGCTAAAATGAAAAGGCTAAAAAAAAGTTTGATATAAATCGAGTGAAATAGAGATGATGGTTAGGAGGAAGTTCCATGATGCAGTATGTTGGGAAAAAACGGAGAGCAAGGAGATGTGGGAGGTGGGAATAAGTTAAATCTGCACAACAAGGCGATATATGAGATGGAGGTGTGGGTGGTTATGTGAGATATTACCTGAAAAGAGAGAAGGCGACACTCGAAGGAGAAATCTGAATTGAGGAGTAGAGAGGGGGAGGGGAGCAGGCAGTGGGGAGGTTGAGCAAAAGACAACAACAGGAAATAGAAAAGGAAAACAAGAGAGAAAAGGAGATTAAAAAAAACCCCTCAAATGAGAGAGAGAGAGAGAGAGAGAAGGGGAATGAAAGAGGGAGGAGAGAGGGAGAGAGAGAATGGGACGATAGGAAAGAGAGAGAGAGAGAAAGAGAGAGAGAGAGAAAGAGAGAGAGAGAGAGAGAGAGAGAGAGAATGGGGCGATAGGAGAGAGAGTGAGAAAGAGAGAGAGAGAGAGAGAGAGAGAGAGAAAGAGAGCTCTGTAATACATCCCTACCTCTACTCCAGGTGCTTCCCCAAAGTGAGAGGTACTGATTGATCGACGAGCCTCGGCGTTGCAAGTACACCTTGTTATGGTATATTGTTGCAAACCAAGCTCAATGTGATACTGAATTCAGCACTCCTGGGAATCACCTCAAAGACGCTTACCCTTTCTGTGTCTGCTGGTTTTCTTCAAGGGTTCTGAGTTGGTGTGGCCAGCGTGTTAAGTACAACATGAACTCCTATATGGGAGTATGTTGAAATCATTCTGTGCTCGACCACCATATACTACCACACAAGAGAGAAATAGAGAGACTCTCAGAATCTCTGTCAGAAATACACACATCAGAGGAAAAATCAAAGATGTTTAAGAATGACTATGTCATGTTTGACTTTACTAAATCCCCCCTTTAAGTATTCAAGGCCTAAGAATTAGTGCTATGCACAACTAAGGTGCAAACGATAATTCCACATCCCCAAACTCTTCATATTGGAATTTGGGAATTAATTAACTTGCATTTTGTCCCTCAGATAAAGTTCCTATACTGGAAGTGAAAAAAAATATCAAGTTGATGTTTTCATGTTTCCATGTGGTGATGAGGTAATATCTTTACTACCCCCCTCAAAGCAAGCATATCCAGACTTTATATCATATAACCTAACCTGTCTGCATGCGACAGGTGAAGCAAATACCCACAAGATCTAAGCCAATCAATTTATTTCATGTTTTTAAAGATTTGTGTACCCATGGAAACTGTAAAACATGTTTTTTGTGAGAGTAGAAATGTAAATAAAGTTGGTTCTAATTTGATAAGCTAGCATGTATATGTGGGCAAAACATGAATTTTCGACGTAGATATGATTTTAATCTTTTGAAAGCATATTGCTTGACTTATTAATGAAATTGAAAGCAAGTGCTCCCTTAAAGGAAAAGTAGGGATTGTGCTGAGAATATATATTTTTTAACTCTTACAGTTTATAATCAATTGGTCGAGACCACTGAAGCACTTCATAAGGAACATCTTCTGAGGCACGCTACATCAGAAAAGGGCTGGCATTTTGGGGTCAGTACACCGTGATCTTATGTGCCTTTATTGTGTTAGAAAGAGCATTAAAGTCATAGGTTTTACAGCTCAAAGGGGCTTAGAATTGCAGAAGCAACGGAGCACATCATTTATTGAATAAACATTTTAAAGTCGCGAGTTTCCTGAGGAAGGAGAGCAGGAACCCGTCAATCAGAACTCAGCGTCTGTGACAAGTTGCAGCATAGTTTACCTCTTTATCCCGATTGTTGTTTTGGAAATATGTGTGAGCCTCACCTGGGTTACAGATGTAGTAACTTGTCATTCCTTTACTTTCCTTTACCTTTGCTTTACTTAACCTTCATAATACTATACTTTTCCTTACTTTACCTTCACTTTCCTTTACTTTACCTTCACTTTACCTTCATTTTAATCTACCTTCATTTTCATCTACCTTCATTTTACTTTACCTTCACTTTAACCTACCTTCATTTTAATCTACCTTCACTTTAATATACCCTCACTTTAATCTATCTTCACTTTACTTTACCTTCACTTTAACCTACCTTCATTTTAATCTACCTTCACTGTAACCTACCTTCATTTTAATCTACCTTCACCTTAATCTACCTTCATTCTAATCTACCTTCACTTTAACCTACCTTCATTTTAATCTAGCCTCACTTAACTTTACCTTCACTTTAATCTACCTTCATTCTAATCTACCTTCACTTTAACCCACCTTCATTTTAATCTAGCTTCACTTTATTTTGCCTTCACTTTAATCTACCTTCATTCTAATCTACCTTCACTTTACTATACTCTCGCTTTAATCTACCTCCACTTTACTTTACCTTCACTTTAACCTACCTTCATTTGAATCTACTTGAATTTTAATCTACCTTCACTGTAACCTACTTTCATTTTAATCTACCTTCACTTTAATCTACCCTCACTTTAACCTACCTCCATTTTACTTTACCTTCACTTTAACCTACCTTCATTTTAATCTACCTTCACTTTAATCTATCTTCACTTTACTTTACCTTCACTTTAATCTACTTTCATTCTAATCTACCTTCACTTTAACCTACCTTCATTTTGATCTACCTTTATTCTAATCTACCTTCACTTTACTTTACTTTCACTTTAATCTACCTTTACTTTACTTTACCTTCACTTTAATGTACCGTCACTTTACCTTCACTTTAACCTACCTTCATTTTAATCTACCTTCACTTTAACCTACCTTCATTTAATCTACCTGCACTAACCTACCTTCATTTTAATCTACCTGCACTTTAACATACCTTCATTTTAATGTACCTTCACTTTAATATACCCTCACTTTAATCTATCTTCACTTTACTTTACCTTCACTTTAACCTACCTTCATTTTAATCTACCTTCACTGTAACCTACCTTCATTTTAATCTACCTTCACCTTAATCTACCTTCATTCTAATCTACCTTCACTTTAACCTACCTTCATTTTAATCTAGCCTCACTTAACTTTACCTTCACTTTAATCTACCTTCATTCTAATCTACCTTCACTTTAACCCACCTTCATTTTAATCTAGCTTCACTTTATTTTGCCTTCACTTTAATCTACCTTCATTCTAATCTACCTTCACTTTACTATACTCTCACTTAAATCTACCTTCACTTTACTTTACCTTCACTTTAACCTACCTTCAATTGAATCTACTTGAATTTTAATCTACCTTCACTGTAACCTACCTTCATTTTAATCTACCTTCACTTTAATCTACCCTCACTTTAACCTACCTCCATTTTACTTTACCTTCACTTTAACCTACCTTCATTTTAATCTACCTTCACTTTAATCTATCTTCACTTTACTTTACCTTCACTTTAATCTACTTTCATTCTAATCTACCTTCACTTTAACCTACCTTCATTTTGATCTACCTTTATTCTAATCTACCTTCACTTTACTTTACTTTCACTTTAATCTACCTTTACTTTACTTTACCTTCACTTTAATATACCGTCACTTTACCTTCACTTTAACCTACCTTCATTTTAATCTACCTTCACTTTAACCTACCTTCATTTTAATCTACCTGCACTAATCTACCTTCATTTTAATCTACCTGCACTTTAACATACCTTCATTTTAATGTACCTCCACTTTATTTTACCTTCACATTAATCTACCTTCATTCTAATTTACCTTTACTTTTTTGTACTTCCATTATTTCTGCTTGCTATGTTGTAATTAGATAACATGGAGTGATACCTATATGCTGCTATAATGGATCTATTGTGCTGTAAAAGTTGAGTTTCTTGTTAGCTGAGTGGAGGATATATGAAGCCATAGTTCAGCTTCATAGTGAACTCCTCTCAGAGGTAAGCAGTGTTGCTAGTGCACTTCCTACGGTATTATGTCTGAAACGTTGTAAAGAAGATAATCAGTTAAAAACACAAAAGGAAATCTCTGGATTTGGGAGGGATAAGAAAATAAACTGAAGACTGAATGGCAGGCTTTCCTCGCTAATCTGGAAGTGGATATTGCGTTACATTGCAGCTGCTGTGGTGTTGGTGTCGATGATACAAAAGGGCAAAAAGAAGGAGGAGAAAACAAGAACTCCCCCTGCTCTCCTGAGATTGGTAGAAATCTTATGAAGATTATTGGTGGTTTCTAGGAAGAATTTCTTTTACCGAAACGTAACCCGCCTCAAAACCTCTTAATCTTGTCAAGATATTTGTTTCAAAAACAGGAAAGGTATGGAACACAGCTTCAGGAGCATGGTTTAATGGCTGTAACATATTACGAATTATGTTGCAGAATCGAATTTGTACAGAGTAAGCACATTAATGTGCTTAATACATTCTTCTTTCCAATATCAACACTTTCATGTGATTGACTGTCAAATATTTGTTTTTGCCATATCGTGATTTTGATGTTGTAGCACTGTTGTAGCAGAGGGATGACATAACTGAAATGTTACTTTTTATCTTAATTGAATAACCAAAAAGAAAAATGTTGTTCTCTCCATGTGGTTGGCTAGCTGAAAAGCACATACTTTTGATCTAAATTGGTAATATTCTGGAAATATCTATAGATGTACAATTGTGTTTGTCTGGCATATTTCACAAAATAACTCATGATAATAATAATGATAATAAAAATAATAATAATGATAATAAAAAAAAAAAAAATAATAATACATAGAATTTATATACCGCACTTTCCTTCTTAATCAGATGCTCAAGGCGCTTCAGAGCAAATTAAAGAGAAAGAGAGAGAAAAAATACAATACAGGTATTAACTTGTATGTCAAAAAGCACCATTATACAGGAATGTCTTTAGGTTGCCCCTGAAGGTGGTCACTGACGTCAATGTCTAATTTGTTGAGTTGATGGAGCCCAAACAGGTCTTGTGCACTGTATTAAGTAAATTATTGTTTCATTTGTCCATGTTCTTTTTGAAGTATTGTAATAGTTTTTATATGTGCTGCTAACCATGTTTTGCTTTTCAATAAACCATTTGAATTTAAAAAATCTTCTTTTTTTTTAAACAGATGAGACTGGGCATCTGAATTGCATTCTGAGAGTGGAAGAGATACCCAAGGACGTACATGGGATTGATATTACACCGCTTAAATCATCCAGGCGGGCTTTAATCCTTACAAAGATCAGAGATTCTCCAGCCAAGTTGAAGCAGTTATTTCCTAGGCAGAGGGTTTTAAAAGGTGAGGCACGGTATGAAAAATGACTAAGCTTGTGGTAATCTCCCAGAGGGCTTATGACACTGCCCAGGCTTTATTTATTTATTTTTTTGTCACTTTGAACCCATAAAAAAAGAGGGAAAGTGTCTGGGAATACAGGGCACATCTGTCAGTATGGGCTTTTACATTACTGCATAATGCAAGTTGCTACAAACACGATATCCTCGCTCAGCTATATGGGCTGAAGGGAAGGCATGATATTTCCCACTTTGCTGATAGGAAATACTGTTTCCCTGAACTCTAACATTACTCTAAAGACAAAGATATTTGTATATATAAGTAAAGAAATCAGTGATAATTTGAGGACCAAATATGGATAATTAATAGTTCATGTTTGTAAAAATCTTACTTCCTTAGGCTGCAATTGGGTATTGCCAATTTCACTCATCTGCTTTTGATTATGAATCCATACTAAAAACAAAGATGCACTGATGGTCCATAAAGTATACAAGTTAGCTCATGATGTTCACTATGGTCTGCATTGGTCCACTCCACACTGCCTGTTTTCATTGAGAGTAATACCCGCATTATAAGTGATTATGATTTATGATTATGATTTATGATTATGAATGTAGACAAGGATAGTTTTTCACTTCTCCTGAAATTGTTTCTGAACCTATGACTGTGAGATCTGGTACATGTTATTGTTAGGGTATACTGCTGATTCCTGCCAAGTTTGATGACTTTTGCAGATGGGACACCCTGTATTTTATTATTTGAAATGCAACTCAGACTAGCAATATCTCGCCATTGTATTTGCTGTAGACTCTGTTCTTACATCATTGAGATCAAGAGATAGATACAGCATCTCAGCTTCTTACCACCTTGGATACACAGTGTCACACGTTAGTGGTGATCAAAGTAATCTAAACATCATTAGTCCATCATGTAAAGCAAAGGTCCCGTGTAATTGTTGCCTTTTAAGTTGATGAATGTGCTGATAAGTATGTTTGCACAGCCTTCATATCAAGCAACGATAACCATATAACAGTGCATTAATGGTCTTATCTCAGACATCTCACATTAAGAGCTTCTGTGTACACGGACTGACGTGTGGTCCTGGACAAGATTGAAGTAGATTTGTGATCCTAGAGTTTTGTCTGTTTATTTATTAATCTCATTGCCTTGTTCAGTATGCACCCCTAACTCTTCGCATACCACATTTCCATTTTACCAATCCCAGTTGGTCCACTCAGCATTTCGTCCACAAGGAACCCCTTAAAATACCATTTTAGATTAAAATACTGGGTTCTAATCTACACCATAACCTCAACCGTTAACCCTAATCCAGACCCCCTACCCTAACCCTAACCCTAACCCATACATATCAGCATGTGATGGTAGATCGACGAAATGGTGAGTGGACCAACTGGGATTGGACCAAATGGCAAATCACCCCACATATGTATTTATTAACTCTTTGTGTGCCAGATACACTGCTGCTCTATGGAGTATGTATGTATTACCTGTGAAGAAAGGAACATGTGGAATACACAGAGACGATTCCTTTAAACCCCCTTATTACCATCAATGGGTGCAGACATGTGTACAAACTAGATGGCCGTTGTGTAGGGTTTGGTATTGAGAGGGTTAATTCCCTGATAGAGAGATGCAGGGAGAAAAACAAAGAGGTAGAGAAAGAGAAGGTGAAGTGATAAAGGAAGAAAGGTGTGAAAGCGGAAAGAGAAGGAGAGATAAATAGTCTCGACAGAGAGACAAAGATAAGTGAGATGGAGAGAGAGTAGGAGGGGATACAAAGCATGAGGGATAGGGTTCAAACTATTGTGTCCCATCTATGTCTCATTTAAGACCATGCAAATAAACTGTGTGGAAAGAGAGGTGAGAGGGGGTAGAGAAGGTGAGATGGAAAGACATGCAAGGACAAGTTGGGCAGAGAGAAAGAGAGAAACATAGAGAGTAGAAGGGGAATAAAATGGAAGAGGGAGATCATTTAAGCTGCTCTTGTTACCATCTGATGTATCCCTGTCATTCATTTAAAACCATGCAAATTAAACTGTTTAGAGAAAGAGAGAAGTAGTGGGGAGGGAGTAAAGAAGGAGAGATGGAAAGAAAGACATGGACAAGTGAGGCACAGAGGAAGAGAGAGATAGATAGAAGGTAGAAGGGGTAGAAAGCGAGAAGGAGAGAGTTTTATCCTCTCTTGGTCCCCATCGTCTGGAGCCATATTCATGAAACCTCACTAAACCTAGTTAGTAACTAGTTAGCCTAGGTACTAGGCTGTGAGGTGCATGGACACAGCCCAGTCTGTTAACAACTATGTCTGGTAACACAGACTATACCACAATCCCATCCTCGCTCCTCACAGAGGAGCCATGACGTAATTAGGGCGTAGCCTGTTTTACCAGACTTAGTTGTTAACAGACTGGGTTTTGTCCATGCAACTCGCAGCCCAGTACCTAGGCTAGTAAGTAATATGCATTCAGCTACATGCATTTGAAGTAACTAATAGGCTAGTAAGGTTTCATAAATATGGCCCCAGCTATTGGTCTCATTTAAGACCATATAAATGAAAGTGTGATTTGTTGTAGACCAAGTAGGAAGTGTTCAGTGTAGATGAGGAGTAGAAGGTCTTAAGCAGGAAACAATAAAACTAATACGAGCCATAATGCATCCTTGGTTGACTTGCGATTTCACAGATTTAAAGGCAGGATAGACCTCTTGCAGATTCAAAAAATAAGATTCGGTAAAAACCATCAAGAATTAAAGAAAATACTGTATAAAAACCCCCTTATGATAGAACTGAAATCTTACTTTGAGCGAAATCATAGCGATTGGTAGATTTGACGGGTCGACCAAAACCTCCGCACTTCTTGTAGCCTAGAGGCCAAGACTGCAATCAGCACACATTGTGGCTCTCTGCTCCACACTGCCCGCAGTGCTGTCCACAGTGCGTGCAGTGGCAGCACTTTGCCACTGTCAACTACAATACTGTATGTGAATGTAGAATATGGTCGCTATGAAACTGTGTGTTTCAAACGTAAACTAGGATAGCTATTGATTTTTCCTGAAATGGTTTGTGGAGCTGTGACTGTGAGATCTCATACACATTATCTTTTAAGGTCATATACTGTATTCGGAATGCAAAAAGCCTTCAAAAAGGTGATCATGAGCAATCTCCTTACCAATGGTCTTAAATTCATGCACTGTCCATTTTAGAAACTTGCTGAAAGTTATTTGCCCTCAAATGATCCATATTTGGAGTAATTAGTGATTAAATCACAAATCCGCAAACTGTTCAGGCGGAACATTTTGAGGATTTCACTAATAATCATTAATTACTCCAAATGTGGATCATTTAGGGGCGAATAACTTTCAGCAAGTTGCTAAAATGGACAATACATGAATTCAAGACCATTGGCAAGAAGATTGCTCACGATCACTTTTTGAAGGCTTTTTGCCTTCCCAGTACAGTATATGCCCTTTAAGGTTTACTGCTGACCCCTGCCTAGTTTCATGACTTTTGCAAACGGGCTTCCCTGTCTTTAATGCCCGGTGTTGATGCCCTGTACTGTAATGCTTCCGTTTATCAGTTTGGAGTCGTTAATAAACCTTCATGGAGGTCAACATTGTTTCAACAGGAGCTGATAACACCGATTTGTGACATTGAGTTGTGATAACAAGAGGCTAAAATAGGCATCTTGGATATAAGATGTCTTCCACAGACTGCACTCAATGCATTTATACAGACATATATAAAATGTTAATGAGAGCACACAATTGGTTTTTGTTTGACAAAACTGTTTTTATTGCATTATATTGCATTTATCTTAAACTGAAGGGGAGGACAGTGACTTAGGAATGATCATTTTCTGTAGGCTATTATGACAACTCAATATCCAGCATGTAGGTGAAGTCTGCTGGGGAGATGGAAGGGGGAGGAAGGGGGGGGGGGGGGGGAGGAGGGGAGGGGGGATAAGGGGGTAGGGAGGGGAGGGGGCGAGCTTACTGTGGCCTTGGGCTCTAATTCAATTAACTATGACATGTCTTCAGGAATTACAAGTGAAGCTAGAAGAGGTTTCAAATTAAAATGGATCATCGATAAACTAAGCTGGGGATTGGTTTGATCTACCACAAGAAATGCATGGATTTCTTTAACACACAGCAAAGAGGAGAGCTGGTCTAGAGTAACAGAAAGAAGCAGAGAAATATAGAAAAGGAAATAGAGAGAGAGAGAGGGAGAGAGAGAGAGAGAGAGAGAGAGAGAGGGACAGACATAAGGACAGAGAGAAGAGAGTGTAATGAAGAGAAAGACTGAGGGACATAAACATAAAGAAAAGAGAGAAAGAGAATGAAAAGATAAGAGTGAAAAAAGGTTGATGAAGGTGGGCGAAGAAGTGTAAATTCAAATAAAAGTCCCCATCCTTGGGATGCAGGACATTTAGGGTCATTCTAGTTCATCTCAGCATTCCATCAGACTGTAACGTGACTGAACTACGAAGACGCAGCGACCTAATTACTGATACGCCTGATCTGCACTTATCAACTCCACCTTGCCGGGGGCAGATTAATAGGGCTGGATTGAGAATATCTCTCTCCTCAGACAGCAAATGCATCTTGCTCTTCTTCCTCTTCTGTGTAAGAACAGTTATGAGCAAGGAAAAAGTTAGATGAGGCATTTAGTCTCAGCATTTTCCTATCCTCATCATCTGTTCATATTGCCTATCATTTTTCTTTCAACAGAAAGGAACCGAGAGTCCAGGAGAGAGAGAGAGACAGAGATCAGCCTGTGAGCCCAGGAAATACAGCATCCTAGAAAAACGTCTTAGAGGTAATATATATGTAGATTTAGCAGAGTGGAGAAATATAAGCATGAAGATGAAAACTAGCGTGTCCATGTAAACCCCTTGAAGCAATGTGGGAGGTGGCAAGAGGGAGATTGTCTAGCATTGTGCCATGTCTACATACACCCTGTGTTCACACACACACACAAATCATATATTAGCAATACAGAAGATAGACCCAGCCATACCCTACCTGTGATGGTAGAGTTTAGATTTAAAGGGAGTATACTGTACTGGCAAGACAAAAAGGCCTTCAAAAGGTGATTGTGAGCAATCTCCTTGCCAATGGTCTTAAATTCATGTATTGTCCATTTTAGAAACTTGCTGAAAGTTATTTGCCATAAAACTATCCACATTTGGAGTAAATAGTGATTTATCACAAATCCTCAAATTGTTCGGGCCAAACATTTTGAAGATTTGTGATTAAATCACTAATTATTCCAAATGTGGATCATATCAGAGCAAATAACTTTCAGCAAGTTTCTAAAATGGACAATACATGAATTTAAGACCATTGGCAAGAAGATTCCTCACTATCACCTTTTGAAGGCTTTTTTTGTCTTCCCAGTACAGTATATGCTCTTTAAGGGCCGGGCAGGCAGGGCAGATATAGCCCATATTCTACGATGTGGAGTACATGGACATTATAGACTAACCAGTTACAGCTTCCTCGTGAAGTCTGAACACTAGACTAAGCCCTATTCACTCCTCACTAGAAGCATGGTCCATGCTAGAAGATACAAGAAGCCTTAGTCTATGTCTCAAGACTTAGTTAGGAAGCAGTGATTAATCTAAATGCTAATGCTCTCCACAGCTTAGCCCAGGTTCAGGCCTATTATTGGAATCTCAACGCTTAGAAAACGCACGGACCAAACATCGCGCTATGTCTTCAGATTGTGAATGTGATATCCACTTTTTCCTCCACCTGAAAAGAGTTCAAGCCAGACAATATGAGTGCGTGTGAGATACCACTCGTATCTGTTGCATGCGGGCGTATAGGCTAATGTGAATATTGAGCGGTACACATGAATGAATGACTATCCACAGACTAGAAACTCGGCCTGGGTAGATGTGATAGATCTGAGACTTGCTGAGTCAGTCCCGATAGCTGCATGTATTCCCCATAGTGTTGATCTAGGGATTGACTCATCAGTAAACGTTCGTGACACCCAGCAAGTTTAATAACTTCCTCGGGAGTGCAGGAATGGGCAAGCTATCACCATTCTAGGCCCTATAAAGGAGTTATGAAGTGTTCAAGCAGATGGACACATGCTGTGGTCTAATGGAGAGAGGTCTTGACTCTCATATGAGAGGTTCCGAGTTCAGATTCCATCTGGAATGTACACCCTTGGAGACCCAGGGGCATGTTGCATATAGGTTTTAGATTATTGTAACTTACCATTGATGTATAACTGCCACAGCAACAGCAGTAAAGCTGAATGCCCATTGGCTGCTACCATGGAAGTTACCATTAATAGTAAGTTACAATAAGAACAAATATTGATGTATATGCAACAGGGTCCAAATGTAGTAAACGGGTACCTGGCATAAATGTTTTCTTCTGAATTGCCTGAAGGTAGCTTCGTAGAAAGCCAAGATAATAATCTATTATAATTTGTAATGTGTAGGTGAGTATGCCTGCAGTAGCAGCCCAACATAGAAGTACATTCTTTTTGTTTTTATTGCACTTTATCATCTCAAACAATGAAACATGAAATATAAGGAGAAAAGAGAACATAACCGCAGTCCTTGGAAGTGAATATGATAATATAGAAATTGGTCAGTAATGGCTCAAGAGCCGCTACTGCGTCTACTACTACTTAAGCCGCTCACAGAGACATCCAATATGTAATAAATGCAATTGAGCTGCAGCTAGTTCCTAGTTTGGCAATGTGGCAAGCAAATCACTTTAATAGAAAGGAGGAGCGCACATATGAGATTTCCATTTGCGGGAAATTTGTTTTCAGGTTCGAGGATGGCCATAGAGGGGTGGGACTGCTAGAGAGATACCAAGCAACGCAGATGAGATAACTGTCCTTCAGTAAATGCATCCTAGTCATTTTGAAGAGAAGTCCTGATGCTGTGAATTCCTCTGGGGGTAATATTATGGACTGTATATGAGAAAGGGCATGTGATGGAATGTACATTACTGTAGGGATTCTGTCATGTCTTCTTACTCAAAATCATAGGCAAAGCATAATTACATTTTTGTTCATAGAGATATCATATTTTAAATAATAACCTAGTATATTTAGGTACTCAATTTAGAAAAAAAAAATTGATATGAGATAGAGTACCAGTAACACTGATTTTGAGCATTTCAGAATTGGGATTAGAACTAGTGACATTGTGAATTGAATCAATATAAATAACATATGCATGTTTTTGTTCAAGCTAGGTTCACTTGTGTTAAAATGGGGTACATACTTTTCCATTTTACACGTGCTTCACTGCTCATTTTGGCAAGATTACTAATTAATTCCAAACCAGCACACAGCTTTCTGAAAGAAAATTAGCTGTTTGTTACATATAAGCAATATCTTTGAACATGCTTTTTACACAATTCTCTGCTGTGTTCCTTGCCCCAATTGAATTATGCTCATGACCTCCTTGTACTAGATTTTAGAGTATTTGCAGAGAAATACTGTAATGACAATGTTGCTTGATGTTTTCCATGCCTGTATTCATGTTTCCATGCTGGTAAAGGGGGAACCAGATCATCAAAAATTGTATTTCAACTTGATGTGAATAAGATGGCACAACCAGAAACGCAGCTTGGTTTGAGGAAAATCAGATAAATAATAAAATTATGTTATCAGTAAACAATCTTTCTCACTAACCGTTGAGTCTTGTATTAACAATTTAACTTGGCTGCAAGTGATGTACTGGACAATGTTGTGTTGATGAAGTGTGCACAATGACGTTGACAACATCGCATACCATATATCACAAACAGGCAGCCCAAACATAGTAGACTGCATAGAAGATACAGATTATAGAGTTACTTATGAAGGATTTAAGGGCTAATTATTACAATTAATTTTATCCGCCCACCAGAAAACTGCCAAAGAAAAAGAAAGTGTATTTTCAAAACACTTGATCTCATGTTTTGATTCACATGGAACCCCCCATTTCCTGTTATCATAGCCATGTATGGTCTCAAGGTTTGGAAATTGCCTCAGAGAGATTCATTTCATGTTTGCCAACGTTCTGCTGTGCGTGGTGTCATTTACAGGTTCCCCATTAAGATCATTGTGGGATACTGAGGGACTGTTCCCACTGCCTGAATGTGATGTGGGGAGAGTGTCCACATAACATGTCAGATTTAAAGAGATACAGCATAGTTACAGCCAATGGAAACTGAATGTTCAAAGTATTTTCTTTCAATATAACCAAAGACCAAGAATTTTTCAGATTCTACAACTCAATTGAGTTCTCTTGTTTACGTTTGTACAGGAAAGAATCAAAGGAGATTGACAAAAGTTTTTTCTCCTCGGGGTAGATTTTAAAGAGGTGCACTTCATTAGAGTTTCATCCTGCTGATGGTAGGATTAATACTTTTCTCATTCTTGACATGATTTCCTTCAGTTTTCTTATTCTATCTATTGTAGTTTTATCAAACTAGTGACTGTATTTTAATAAATTATTTCATCTTTCTTTACCAGTTTATAGAGTGGGACAATATGAAATGTAAATGAAGATATCACACAACATCAGTTTTGTAGTTCATCATAATGTACTAGATGGCCATACTGTTATGTATTTGTTCTTTGATTTTAGGGAAACTCATTATCCAAGGATCTTGTGGAATATCACTTACTTCATAGAATTTGAATGTCTCATGAATTCAAGGTTACTTGATTATTCTTAGAAGATGTAATCATGCAAATTTGAATTGTCCCTATAATGGAAAAATAGAAAATATACAAATCATAATTTGCATAGTTTGCACCTTTTGGTGTAGATGTAATGATTGAATAGTAGGATCGCAAGAAAAAGAGAAATGATGTACCCTTTAATCTTTGTGTATTCATCTTAGTTAGACAAACCGGTCATTCACTCCCCTTGTATTGTGGGGCTGTATCAGATTTCTCTGCGCTAATCACCAGACTTATCAATCACGCAGTGCCGAGGTGGATTCTGGTCAGGCTCTGTAGAGTCAATCCAGCGCTAAATCCATAGCCTGCAGGTTCAAAATTTGGGGTCCATGAAGAGCCTAGGAGGGGGTATTGGGTTAATTTGTGGTTTAACAATATTTCAAGGAGAACTGTAAATTTATATTATTTAACCACATACATTTTGTCTCTGTTTTCATAATTTGTTTGAATGCTGCTAAGACTGTGTTCAGTTTATCATTCGGCTCGTACTTGGTCTCAGGTGCACTATGCATTTAATTTATTGATTAATTCATGTTTTATTCAACTAGAGTGGTCTTTTCTGTCAAGTAGACTGCTCTTCCAAAGAGCCCTGGGTTAACACAAATCACATGTAACCGTGTATAACAATAACAATATACAAAACATATACAATCAAACACAATGAAAACAATGTCAAAGAAAACTAATGAGTATAAAAAGGAATATCTATACTATGTACAATTTCTAATAATAATAGTTCATGTAAATCCCCCACCCCTATGTATTGATTGAGGCACTTATTTCACTGGAAGGTTCTCTTGTCACTAATGTTGGAATCATATTCTTGATTTTTTGCTCTGTTAATTTTCCTGTTTTAAATCATTCCAACTTAGGTCACAGAGTAATTGGCGGTTTCAACCTCAAAAGGTTATTCTGTATATAAGACAAGATATCGGATATGTCAGTGTCTAGTCTGCATGAGAGAGAGAGAGAGAGAGACAGAGACAGAGAGAGAGAGAGAGAGAGAGAGAAGAGAGAGAGAAGGGGGGGGGGAGAGGGGAGAGGGAGAGAGAGATACAAGATTGATGGTGGGGGGGGGGGGGGGGCTGAAAGGAGACAGAGGTAAAGCAAAGATCAATTTCTCAATCTCTACAATCCTTATGCTCTTTTATGTGACACAGCCCCAGTCACTGTCCAATCATTCCAACATATCTGAGGGGCTCATCCTCTCAAAGTATTTCTTTACTGCCCCTATTGTTCCCCCAGAAGTCACCCCTGTGAGAGAGAGAGAGGGAACAGGGCCAAATATACCTTCATTGATAGATACTGATACCATCCCATTACTGCACGCTTGATCAGCCATGCAGAGGTAAACACTCCACCTCTCTCAATACCTCCTTGAGAAAGCTGTGGAGGAGAACTTGAGAAGTTGTGAAGATCTCCTTTGCAGGGTACTCTAAGAGATGAGCTATGATAGGACTAGATAATGGGAGTTGATGAAAAGTGGTATTGGTACTGTAGGCCTGGATTAAGGCAAAGAGGAATATCCCTTTTTGTGATTTCAGTTTTTATCAGGCCTGCAAGCTGAAAGCTTCTCTTGATTGCATCTTGAAGTGTATACAATTTCTTATTCTCAGCAGGCCTCCCAGGTTGAAAGTGGGTAGGAGAGAGAGAGAGAGAGAGAGAGATTGAGAGAGAAAGAGAGGGGGACAGAGCGAGCTAGAGAGGGGGGGGGGGGCAGGTAGAGAGAGTGTGTGAGTGTGTGGGGGATGGGGACAGAGAGAGAGAGAAAGAACAAGAGAGAGATAGAGAGATGGGGGGGGGGGCAGAGAGCTGTTTTTATTTATTTGTTTGTATTTTCAGCAAACTCACAAAACAAGTGAGAGTGAGCAGAGCATGACAGACAGAAAGATGCAGATAAAGGGGTGAGAGAGAGAAAGCGACAAAGAGCTATATGAGGAAGCAGCAAAGAGAAGGACATAGCTAGAGTGATTGAGATAGGAAAAGAAGACAGAAAGAGGGAAGGAGATAAAGCAAGAGGAAGAGCTAATGAAAGAGTGGTGCAGAGTAATAGAGACACAGAGAAATAGAGATGGATAGAATGAGAGAGAGAAAGCGGGGGAGATGGAATGGTAGAGAGGGAGATTGAGAGATTGAGAGAGTGAGATAGAGAGAGAGAGAGAGAGAGAGAGAGAGGTGGAGAGAGAGAGAGGAGAGATTGTGAGAGAGAGAGAGAGAGAGAGGAGAGAGAGATATGGAGGGAGAGTGAGACTGAAAGACAAAGAGAGGGGGGTGGGGGATTATGAGAAAGGAGAGAGAGAAATAAATATGCTTTACTATATGTTTCTTGCCCTAGTCCACAATGTCATCTATGTTGATAGATAAGAACCTTACCTAATGTGATCTTTTTTTCATGACATACTGGAACATCCTACGCTAATATGTCACAGGCTGCCATCCACATGTTTGCTTGAACTGTAAATATCACATTAGCAAAAGAATTACTGCATAGAGTCTATAATGGTGATGTCAATTAGACATTAATGTGGAGTGGCATACGAGGTGACAGTTCAAAATAATTGTAGGAATTCATCCCCCGCAAGCTACCACTTTAGGGGAAAAAACAGTCTGGTGGTTAAACAGCAAGCTCGGATGTGTGTCAGTACTAATGGCTTCGTAAGTAGATTTAAACCCACGCGGAAAATTAGATGAAGTCTGAACGATTTCCTCACTTTGGGAGTGGGAGTGAAGATAAAGACCTATCTCCAGATTTGAAGCTTTCAGTGGATCACATTAGGAATGCATCGAGGGTAGCTCTATGAATAGAACCCTTGATTTGGTTCTAGACATGGGTAGATTTATGACTGATCTGAATGGACAAACTTTGTTGGTGTTTTGAAAAACCTTACACTCTATCAAATTAGAAAAGTTGCAAGATAAAACAAAATTAATGTGTAAATAAATCTGAAGTGTGATGATGGAACCTCATTGTGTGATTAGTCATTAAGGTCTCAATAGGGTGGAGTCATTAACACTTCTAGTTTGTCCTAGTTCATGTGAAGGTGAGAAACATTAGGTTGATATAGTTCATCCTCATTATGGTGTGTCGGTGATCCAGAGCTTAACAAACAATGTCACTGATCAACAAAATATCTTGAAGAGAGTGCTACAAAGGGGTTATTTGGAGGACAGGGGATTTGGTAGACATTGTTTTTTTCTTTGATTTGGCCAATAATTACCTTGAAATTTTCTCTGAACATGGTCTTAGTAAGGCTCACCCAAAACCACACAAGGACAGTTCATGGTCTCTGGTCTGTATGTGACTCATTGACACAGCCTATTCCTGCCAAGTAAAGATAGAATCACCGCTAGGAATATAAGCCTGAAGCTAGTGAGTATTATTCATCCAAACTGAGGTCATGACCACAGGAGAAGACTGCCTCTTCCAGGCTCTGCTACTTTCTTTATGTCTTCACTTTCCCTTACCCTCCTTCCTTTCTTATTCTTCCCCTCCTTGTTCCCTCCTCCTTTTCACCCTCTTTGTTCCCAGCTCTATCGCTCCCTCCGGCACTCCCTCTCTCCTTTCTATTCTTTCTTCCTCTTTCCCTAATGTGTCTCCCCCCCCCTCCCTCCATCTCTGTAGCACCATGACCTTTTGATTATGGTCTTTTGAATATTGTTCTGTTACATTTAAATAATTTGTCCTCAGTGGTAATAAATGTCCAACCAAAATAAATCATTAAATATTGATGGTTATGCAAACAAAACTATTGCAAAATAAAATACAAAGAAACAAAGTTTAAAAAAGAAGGGGGTGGTGGGGGTGTAGGGGGGGGGGGGGGGGGGGGAGTAAACACCACCCAGTCAGTCCACTGTACTTTATATGGATGCATTAGTCTGCATTTTGCTGGAAGCATGATGTGTGGAAAGTTTGTGGCCTATTGCCAACCATGGACAATTACCTGGGCAGAATAAGGGCTAATGACCAATTATTTTCATTGGCCATTTTGAGTGAAAAGAACCAGGAGAAAGGGTGCATGTGTGGGTCGGAAGGGAAGGAAGGGTTTGTGAGAGAGAGAGAGAGGGGGAGAGAGAGAGAGGGAGAGAGAGAGAGAGAGAGAGAGAGAGAGAGAGAGAGGGGGGGGGGGGGGGTAGTGTGAAAGAGCAAGGATGAAACATCATAATGCATTTAATGGAAATTGCTGTACATTAACACATTTATTGTGCAACAGATACCTGCCAAATTGTCTCCCTTTTCTGGTGACATCTGACTTTTATTGGTGTTATGATCTACTTATACAAATCTGCTCTTTCCCCCCACCTCCTCTTCATGTTGCTGTGAAATGATGGTATTCAAATGCAATCTTTGTAAGTTTGTATTTGTTGTTGTTGGTTGGTTGGTTGCTGTCATTGGTCTGCTTCCGTGATTCATACGCCTGTCTCTGCTGCAGAAAGATATCCGTATTAAAAAAGAGCCTCAAATAGTGGACATGTTTATACCAACAGATTTCAACACGATGCCATTTTGGTATATCTATATATGCAGTCCTTTGTCAGTGTATATTCTTGAGGAATGTTATAATGTAAACAAGAGAGGGTTGACTTGAACCATGGCTCCATGGATTTATGATCCACTGGTAACCAGAGATACTGTATATTTATACTCTTTACTTTCTTGAGAGAATGGAAACAGGTGGTTACAGCAGAGAGCTCTGGCACCTCTCTGGTTACAGTATGCAAGATATGTAGCTCGATAAAAGAAAATATATTTCAGGGGAAGCTTCCATCATTGATTGTGAGAAGTGGATTTCATTAGCAACAAAAATGTGTATTGGTGTTGCCCTTTTTTCATTAAGAGCTTCATTATTCTTGATTTGATAAGACTGATTTAAGAGACTGCATGATTTACTTTTGTTGGATGACAAGAGTCACAATGAAGTGAGCTGTCTCTCAGTTCAATGAAGATCTGTTCTGGTATTTAGACTTGCATGTGAAGCAACAAACATTACTCATTATATTGTAGAAATATGTTCTGAGCCATCTGACATTAGATTTCTATGAAATGATTTATTCAGCTTGTAAATCATGTGTATTGTTAACAATATATAATCCATTTTGAAATCATTGTGGTATTTATTTGTTCAAATTCATAGTAAGTGTAATAAAAACGCAATAAAAAGATATGTGAGTTTGATTTGCATGGGTGCAGAAATGAGAAGGTAGGAACCACTAAATCAAACTGAAGCTAGAGTACAACAACATTCATGAAATGTAAATACACTTATTTTTGGACCATTGAAGCAACCTTTCCTTTATTCCATGTGAAGCAAAAGTTGATACTGTCAATAGAAATTGGCCTCTTATTGAAAAGAAGAATCAACATTTCACCAGAAGCTTCATTAAACATGAAAACCACTGTTATTGCAGTACTTATAACAAGTTTATATTCTTTTCTACATTATCTGTAATAAACTGAATTTCTAATTGAAAATATGATGAAATGAAATCAATTATACTTGCTATCATCTATAGAAGTAACAACCTTCATCTGTTTTATTACATATAAGCTGACATGAATTATTTTAGTTTATATTTGGTATCAAACTGAAAAGAAGATTTACTATAATCATATTACTCATGAAACTCTGGTTTAAACATTCCCACCATTGAAATACCAATACCATGAATCTTCATGAGGTCAACAAAAACCTGAAGCAGATAGACATAACAACATATTCGTTTTCTTACTGAGAGACTTGAAATTTTAATCACGTTTTGTTATGAAATACGAGAATTGTTTTGATTCAGTGCACTTTGTGTCATATGGGTGCATTAGATGACAAAAGTCAGTCTAGGAGTAAGTCATGTTGAAAGCAGGTAGGGTACATTGACCCAGGGTGATATTTTACCTGTAAGCACATTCACTACCAAACCATGATCGGCCCATGTTAAACAACACATATTATTGCCTATGGGACTGAAGGGATTAAGTTGGATAAACCTGATCAGGTCCCGTCACTCGTTGTGTGTGGTCCATGCCATGTTTTGCAAGCATGAATGTTCTTTCTAAAGGAAAGTCATTTGTGAGGCTTTTTGTACGCTTGTGGCATTATATTTCCTGTTGATACTTGGTGGTCTGTGTTGGGGCAATGGGAGCGCTATTTGGAATGTACTTGTGATTTTAAAAAGAAGTATAGGTTCTTATGTACAGTCTCTCATTGAAAGAGAAATAGAGGGAGGGAGAGAGGAAGAGAGAGAGAGAGAGAGATAGAGAGACAGAGAGAAAAAAAGAGAGAGGAAGAGAGAGAGAGAGAGAGAGGGAGAGAAAGAAAGAGGAAGAGAGAGAGAGAGAGAGGGGTGCATCGAATATGAAGGGACTGATAACAAGTGAAATCTCTCCAATGGTAAAAATTCTACCAAATGTATACCAATTATGGCATGGACTATATTAACCTCTTCCGGGTTGTTTTTCACATACCTATAGGTAGTTGTTGCATACCTTCACAAGTGTCTTCTCTCTATAACATTAGCAGACTATTCTTTGTGACCAAGGTGTGACACATCGGTCTCCAGGGAGCACTACTTCACGGTCATCGTCATCTTCCCCCCCCCCCCCCTCTCTGCACCTCAACTTTAAAGGTTACCCACAGTATAGTGGCATATTTCTTATTCAGTGCACCAGAATCTAATGTGTGCAATATCAGAAGTCAATGTCACTTGAAATATAGATGGATGTATCTAAATAATGGATTTATTTCATGATTAAACGGCTTTGTGTATGGACTGCGTGCACGGGATAATGTGGATATGTACTAACCAAAGAGACCAGAAAAACCCATTCGCTGTGTAAAATATCAGAAGCAATCATGAATCCGAAGTAAATAATGAATTGGCTTCATGATTAAACAGCGGCCTGCATAGACTGCATGTATAGGATAATGGCGGCTCCAAATAATGTGTGCTCCAAAAAAAAAAAAAAACACCAGGAGAAAATACTGATGTCAAACAGCAATTCAATTGTAGATGGATGTAAATTTGATATATTCAGTTCATAATAATCATAGATGGATGGCCAGAATATAAGACTAGGCATATGCACTCACAACACACAGGAACGAACAAGAAATATCACAATAAGCATGCAAGTGTCTTTGTGAAAGGAATGCATGGATTTTAATTGTCAATATAGATCTTTGATTTCTACTTGACTAGCATGTTTTTTATGCCATTTTTCTTTAACCTTCACCTGGAAAAGTTGTTATGGCTGAAAGACAGGGTAGCCCATTTGCAGGACAGAAAAAATGTGAAAAACACAGAAAATGGAAGAAAACACCATATAAGAACTTCCCTCACAATATTAGACAAGGAAACTGACTTGAGTGGAATTATATTTCAAGTCAATTTTGGACGGGTCGTCTAAAACCTCTGGAGTTCCTGTAGTTTAGAGACCAAGACTGCACCACGCCATTCTCTGCTCTGAACGGTCCGCAAAGAAATGGCTGATTGTCTGCTAATTCAAGCAGTGTGTGCAATGTGACAATACAGTATATGAATGTAGACTATGGTTGATTCCTTTCAAACATAAACAAAGGTAGGTTTTCCCTGGTCCCGAAAATAGTTTATGAAAGTATAACTGGGATATTTCATAGATGTTATCTTTGGGTACACTGGTAAACCATGCTGAGTTTCATGACGTTTGTAAAAGGGCTTCTCTGTCTTTAATGTGGTTTAAAGAAGACATTCTAGAAAAAACACACAAGGAATTTGAGCCTCCCTTTAAAGGGCGTATACTGTACTGGGAAGACAAAAAGCCTTCAAAGGGTGATCGTGAGCAATCTTCTTGCCAATGGTCTTAAATTCATGTATTGCCCATTTTAGAAATTTGCTGAAAGTTATTTGCCCTCAAATGATCGACATTTGGAGTAATTAATGATTATCAGTGAAATTCTCCAAATGTTCGGCCTGAACATTTGGGGGATTTGTGATTTAATCACTAATAACTACAAATGTGGATCACTTGAGGGCAAATAACTTTCAGCAAGCTTCTAAAATGGACAATACATGAATTTAAGACCATTGGCAAGAAGATTGCTCATGATCACCCTTTGAAGGCTTTTTGTCTTCCCAGTACAGTATATGCCCTTTAAAGCAAGCTAAATCCTTTCTTGAGTTCTTCCTGGCAGGACACGTTGAACCTGGATGAGCTTCCTGTTACTGGAGCTTGGTTGTGCGCCACTCACATCCTATGTCTCCTAGAAAACAGCTCCCTGATGATGGAGGTGATCATTATCTCAAGAGTGCTGACAAATTTGGGGATGAGAAGAGTGTAGAGGGTGGGAGATTCAATCTGAACCAGGGAAGTGAAGATAAGGAATGAGAAGAGTGTAGAGGATGGGAGATTCAATCTGAACCAGGGAGGTGAAGATAAAGAATGAATGAATGAAGATGGTTGTTGTCCTCCATAATTACAAGGAAATTTGCCTTCCACCAGCATCATATAGTACTAGTATTGACGAACATCACAAGTGTAGATTGATACCATTCATTGGTTGTAGACAATGGCTTAGGTGTCTGTTTTGTATTAGGGAGCAATATTGATGAGTCAGTTTGTTATTGCGCCTTCATCAGACAGTCCACTAATCTACAAACAACTGCTTTCCCAAGGTTTGCCCAACATATCCAGTGTATGCAGACTTCCTGTGACTTCATAAATAGAATAAGTAATTTATTACTAGATGGAGGAGAATTGTTCAGCCATACCTTCTCTCAAAGGAATACATAATATTCTTTTCATTTTCATATGAAATAACTCAACTCATGGAAGAATTACAATTCTTCGGCACGTGCACCCATCATGATCTTGGCCATGACAGGAGACCTAATAAGATTCCTTCTCCCGTTACCTATTACTGAAATAACATGACATTTGTATGATATTGAGATTGAGTATAGGATTTGTCATTTGAAGGCTGTACTCAATCTCAACTAACTTGTTACCCCTTAATATGCATGAGATCTTGAAGAAAAGGATTATCTTCTTCAATGAGAAAGAAAGAAAAGTTAGCTTTATGAGGAGGTTGAACCGTAGTACCAGATAGAGAGAATGAGACAGGTACAGAGACAATGACAAAGAGGAAGATTGAGACAGAGACAGTGAGAGGGACAGAGAGGGACAGAGATCTAAATTGAGAGAGAGAGAGAGAGAGAGAGAGAGAGAGAGAGAGAGAGAGAGAGAGCCACAGCAGTTTGTTTTTCATACTGCCATTGTGGATGTTCTTTCAATAAATAACAATTTAGTACTAGAAAGAGGTCGGGAGAGAGTTTTTTTTAACAACTAGTAGAAGTAACTCATCCAGCTAGGAACTAGCATGTCTGCTCAAGATTTATTGACTTGAAACCACTATCCCTTTGTTTGAGTTGTAGAGTGATACATAATCTCATGATATAGAACCTTGGGAGACAGTCATGGGACAATGATGAGATGGTTATTATTAATATGTTACAGGATCGGATTTCAGAAAGTTTTGCTAGTGTTACTGTAGTCTCCACACTATTTCTACGTCTATGCATGGAGATACAATGCTCTATGGTCGGATAGTATAAAGCTGACCTTTTAGTTGTCGTAACAATATTAAAATAAATTAGTACGAGTAGTTCTAGATGTTCTGCTAAATAGAAATAGGAGCATTTATTAGTTCACTTTAACAGGATTGGTGATGGAAATGAATGGTTAAAATCTAGATTTTTGAAAGAAAAAAAGTATGAATAAAAAAATCAGTTCATTAATTTAAATCATAATGCAAGTTATGATTTCAATTTCAATTTGAATTCATTAATCACATGTTTAGGATTTACGAAAACAAGACTCTTTCATGCAGACTTTTAAACATGACTGTTCTCATAAAAAGAGAGTAAGGACTCGTTTGACTTCACAATGGAGATGTATTCCTGTACCACAGATTAGATTAAGAAAGAAGAAACCACGTTTCCTTCCAGCTTTCCATTTTTGACCGACTTAATCCTTGTTTGTCCTTGGCATTAACACAAGATGCTTTCTTTTGAGGCACAAGCCGACCTTGGGATTTGTCACAGACAGTTGACTTTTGGTATTTGCTAGGACTGGCAAACAAACCTTGGGAGCTGAGAAAAAGGAGGAGAGATGGAGGGGAGAGGGTTGAGGAGGAGGAAGGCAAGGAGGAGGAGGAATAGTATCAAAAGTGGGAGAGGAGGATGGTAATGCAGGGGAGGAATTAAAGGATCGGGGAGCAGAAAGAAGCAGAGGAACATCTCAAGGAAGTGAAGAAGTGATGAGAGAAAGCAGAGAAGAGGGATGTGGAGAGGTGAGGAGGAGGGCAAGGAGTAAGGGAAGGATGAAGATGTGTAAAGAGTGAAAGTGGGAGAGGAGAATGAGAATGAAAGGAGGGGAACTGTGGAAGGGGAAGAGGCAAGAAAAGGTATAGGAACACTAGGAAAAGGAAGAAAAGTAAGAAAGAATGAGGGATGAGGAGGACGGCAAGGAGGAGGAAGAGGAAGACAGGGATGAGTAAAGAGTTTTATCAAAGGAGGGAGAGGAGAAGAGTGTTAAATGGACAAATGGAGGGATGGGGAGAAGAAAGGGCAGAGGAACATCTCAAGGAAGAATGGAAGTGATTAGGAGAGAATGTAGAGAAGAGGGGAAGAGGAGGAGGGAGAAGGGGACAGGGTTGTGTACAGACTGTTTTTAAAAGTAGCAAAGAGATTGAAAATGAGGGGGAGGGGGCAGGTATGAATGGGCAGAGAAAAATTAGAAGTAGGACGGATGATAGGGGAAAAGTGGGGGGAAAGAAGGTTGAATCGGAGAAAGGAAATGGACAGAAAAAAAATGATTTACTTCACATTCTTGTGGGACATGTTACGACTTGCAGTACATATGTATTCGGTATGTTACCTAACATATCCTGCAATATTTGCTCTGGGCATGACATGTAGCTGACAGTTCCTGAATGCATTAGAGCTCAGATTGTCTCGCATCCTGCTCATGAAACTGAGACACCTTTCCTTATTCATGATTCAACCTTCAGATTTCTCACTGGCAGTTGACTTTTGGTATTTAGGAAGATTCCTAAGCCCTTGAAAGAAGATGCTCTCACCTGATGTCAGTTGCCATGGTGATACTCAGTGATGTTGAAGCTTAGAGGCCCGCATCATCAACTCTAAACACATTTTAAGGAGTCAGTAGATAGCAACAGTTTGGCAGGAGAAGGAAGATGTAGATGCATTCTTGTGATGAGCGTATGAGGATCAGCAGAAACACACAGTAGCTGTGCACTGAATGATTAGTTGTAGCAGTAGCAGTACTAGTGGTAGAACTAGACTGAGCTGTAACTAGAGTACTGAAACACTGGTAATTTCTGTGCAACACAGAGCAAGTGCAAACTTGATATGACCGCGGATTTAAAACCATCCTTCTATCTTTAGCAGGCTAGACGCACAAGTCTATCCGGGGATTCAGGAATTTAAGTCGTGCGCTTGTCGCATGGTATGACGCGTTGCACAGCCGTCAGCTTTTTTGTGGCACTAAATGTTCATTAAAATGTTTTGTTGATGATTTTAATGGAAAAGGTGGATTTTTTTTTTGTAGTGACATGTATTCCTTGTGAACAAAAATTACATCCTGCGAATATGGTGTAGGTGTGCTGTGCCACACGATCTTACAGAAGTGGAGCGATACTTGTTGACAGATGCAGCGACAGGATGGTCCAATGTAAGAAAGGAAGAGACAGAGGAAAGGAAGATGACAAAACAGAAGATGAGGGGAAGAAGAAGGGATAAGAAGAAGAAGTGTTGCTGCAAACTTAAACTCTCATTAAGAAATCATTGAGATTATCTCCCCTAAATATTTATAATCTCAAAGTGTTCGTCTCATAAACTCCTCATGCAAACTTCATATGTTATCCAGGGCTCCTAATCAACTTTTTTCAAAGGGGGGGGGGGGGGGGGCAGTGATCTATAGGGCCGCTGTATGATTGTCTAGATATTAGGGATATGGAGTTCTGATTTAGGTGCCTGGGTGTATTGGGTACCTGCTAGTGATGAGCTCTATATTACCATATATTTCCTAAGTATTGGTTTTATTTATTTCTTTAAATACTTGATTATTTCATTTCATGCATCCCTCCGTAGACCAGCTCTGATATGATGGTAGAGCAGGGATATCCAGCCTTCATGATAAATTCAGCCATATTATTTCCCCTGCACGTTGTTTGAAGGGACTTCTAAATTGTCAGTGTAATGAAAGTAAGATTAAAACAAAGCAACAGGAGAAAAGGAAGAAATAAAAGAGGAAGGAGGAGAAAAGAAACAGGATGAGAGGAGAGAAAAAAATAAGGAGAAGGAAACGAAGGTAGTAAGGAGGGGAAAAGGAAAGTGCCAAAACTTCATAAAGAATAGCGAGTGTATATCTCGTCATTATGAAAACATAGATTTTCACTACAGGATATAAAATTGTCCTTCTTGTGTAAAAGCCGGCACGTGTCTGTAACAGTCTGTGATCTTGATGGGACCTGACAAGTATCTTTATGATTTCAATAGCATGAACTATGAACTAGGCAATTCCAAATCCCCTCTTTTTTTGAAAGAATTTGTAGATCGTATCCTACTTTTGCCATGAAGGATGTTTTATAGGTGAATGTAGGTTAAGCTTCCTATGAATTGTTTGAATGAATCGTGTAATGAACAGGAATGCATGATGGGAAACTTATGAATAAGAATCTAGATGCTAAGCTTGAGAAAAAACACAATGAATGGAAACTTAATGGTTAGGAATGTGTGTGCTGAATGCTCTTTGAGGATAAGATATCTTTCAGTCGTTGATGTTTACCCTACTTTCACAGAAATAAGCATCAAATGTGTTGCTGGACGTGGACAATGGTAGTAGAATTGATTTCCTCTACACTGTGTGTTAACAAGATGGGCAAGTCAGACCACAGAAAAGGTTAATGAACCCTGTGTTCTCTTCATTGTTTCAGTATGCACCGGGTCAGCTGTTTTCAATCAGCAGTGATAATACTTGATGCTTTTCTTTAACTCTTTGTTTATGCAGGATGAATGAGCCTAGTTTCAAAGCATAAAATTTAAGTTTTTAGATTTTCTTTGAATGTTTTAAGGTTTTGTTCTTTATGCACTATTTTAGCCATTTTTTAGTAAGCAAATGAAATATTTCATGCTTTTTTTCTCTCTTTGTTTTTATGGGATGAATAAGTCCAGTTTCAAAGAGCATGATGTAGTGTTTTTTTTCAATGTTCAGTTTTTAAAGGTCCTGTAACATCAAAATGAATTTTGACAATGACAACAATGTGAAAATATAACATATATTTTCAAGTTTTTTTCCCCATATTTTTCTCTAGAAGCCAACATGCATTACAATATCACTGAACCTTTGAATGTTTCTCAGCAAGCACAGTAAATATTGTTTTATTGTGCTTTTCTCTGAACTTTTTGTTATCAAGCCAGGCATATATTGTCACAAGTCCAATCACAGGATTTCAATGTCATTAAGTATTTCTCTTGATTCACAGATTCAAATATTTTTGAATACCAATATTAACCCTTTGTGTGCTAAATAAACTGCTGCTCTATCCACTGTGGACATGGTCTTTGTTTATGCTGACAACATTTTAAAGGGGCCCTTTTAAATTTTGTCCACATAACAAAAAAACATGTTTATGGTGATGGGATATGCATATGGTAATGTTTGTGCCAAATTGCATCACTCGCACGTAAAGAGTTCAGCATTTCTCTGGATCTGTCTGGTGTTTGCAGGATGGGCAAGTCCAGTCACAAGAGCTCCCTCGTAGGCAAGCAACCCCACCCTAAGCACAAACAGCAGGGCGGGGCGTCGAGACATGGAGGAGGAGGAGGAGGAGGGGGAGCCCCCCAGGGGCAGCGGGCGTCGGCCTTTAAGGTGTCATCCCACAAGGCCCTGAAGGCCAAGCACAAAACCAAGGCAGTCACATCCAACCTCAAATGGGTGAGTCTTTTGAAATATTATATCCTGAAGTCAACATATGTTATCATAATGTCTACAGAGCTATAGGGTTTTACTACTGTCAATGTTGTTTCTTCCAATTCTTTTTCTCCATCTTGTTACCTTTCTTGCTCATCATTATCTTCCTGTTCCAACTCCTCCTCTTATTTTCTCTTCCCTCCTCTTCTGTTTCTCCCTCCCTTTTCTTCTTTTTCCATGAAGGTTAATTTCATTATTCAGACAATTAAAAAGTACATTCATAAGATATGCATGCAAAACAATATGTATTACAAGTAATCATGGAAGCCAATGAACATTCAACCTTTTTCCCATCAGGTGAACCACTGTAAGACATTCTTCTTCTGATGTTAAAATCAGTAAAATGGGGAGAAGACAAATAGAAAATCAGATTCTCAGATATGTTTTTTATTTTTTTTATATTAAAACATGCGAAATTATGGCAGAAAAATGATGCTCTGACATCACAGCCTCATTATCGAAAAAAAGTGATTTTTATTAGATTATTATTAGATGTAGTTATTCCTCAAACTTGTTTTGCTCTGCTTCTCATTTTTTGCGGTTATTGAGAAGGAAATATTGTGCTTGTGTGCCAGATTAAATGTTGCTCTATAGAATTCGATATGATCATTGACAGCTAATTAGGCAACATCTGATTTCAGCTGTTCATGTTTCATCTCACCTCCCCTGCGGCAAATGTCACTGAACTCGTCCCAATTAAGTCTTTGCATGTGGTGACAGAGTATGCCTGGAGCATGCAGCAAGATTCAGGGCTAGAGAATGGGAGCCATCCGCAGTCAGTCCTTCCTCTCCTGATGACGATTGGTCCTCTTTCTCGGTTCCCATGTTTTCTTCATCTGCAGCAAGAAATTGAAATAAATTGATGAATGCTTACAATCATTGGTAGATTGCTTTTGAAAGACAGGCAGAACAAATTATTGGGTACACAGATATAAAAAGTATTTGATAGGTGAAGATACATTGGTAAATATAAGACAGTAGAGAGATAAATAAATGGTATTGTTAAAATTATTTTTTGTATGGCACTCTTAATACCTGTGCGCGCGCGCGCACACACACACACACACACACACACACACACACACACACATATACAGCCTACATGATTAAAAATTATCTTTGGGCTAAACACTTACCATGCGTATGACACACCAAAAAGTAATAAGTTTTCAAAGCACAGTCTCGGTGTTCTCAGTAGCAGAAGAGGACACAGATCAAATATTTTAGCAGCAACTCATAATAAACCAAATTGATGTAATTTACTGACAATAATGTTGCAATTAAACCATCTGTTCCACATATTATCTCCTGAGTTAACCTTTATTTGTGTCCACCTTTCATAGCGGGATGCTTTGATATGCGATTCATTGATCAGGTATCCCATTGCATGTAATCACAGATAAATAAGACCGTTTAACGATGGTAATGGACCGTCAAATCTTAATGGCTGCAGTATATCCAGTGGGAATGGATGCTTAGCATTGTTCTATTGTTGTCCCGATAATTTGCGTTCCTGTTCATCATGAAGAAGAAAGAATAGTAACAGGTTTCCTCACCAAGAGACACCATGGTGTGTGAGATCAGACTGGGTGCAGCATCAATCTAAATAATAGATGTGAAGTAACTACCACATTATGATTAAAAACACTCAGAAGTGCTAAAATGCTGCCAGCAATATGTTTAGGAATGAAAAGTTTGTTTGGAGAGGTATAACAAAAGGGAGATAAAAATAGGAAAATGTTGATTTCTTTGCTTCGAGGTGTCTGCATGTTGAGGTGATAAAAGTATATTTGTGTAAAATGGGATATGATGTTACCTTTTTTGGTGTTTGATTGTCCTCTTTTATTTTATTTTTTTGAGGGGGTGTTGTTAAGTTCAGTTAAATCATGAAAATGTAATATCCAAATTGATTAGAAAAGACAGATTAGGACAGAAATGTGAAGATATGTTATCATTTCAATCTCATACTAATGGGATGGGATGCCAGGGTGTGGAGAAGGTCAATAAACTTTATCCCCATACCCAAAGTGATGTGAATGAGATCAAGATAATGCTGAACATAATCAACGGAAATACAAAATATATTGAGAAAGGACTAAAATATGACCAGTGTTAAAACTAACATTTCAACCAATGGAAAAAGAAATAAAGGATATGTCTGTTTATTTTAGACTGGTTATTGCATGTATGAAATTGAACATACCACTATGAAATTTGAGACGTTTTACTCTGGTGAAGTTCTATGTAATATTTTATAGATATTTGGAAACCTTAAACATATGTTGTGAATTGCAACTGCATGTAGGAGAATGGAAGGATATTTTAGTTCGAAGAAAGGGGACAAGATATACTGAGAATGAATCTTGTGCACCTATCATGAAACAAACTGTAAAGGAGGAATGGAGAGAAAGAAAATTACAAGAAATGTATGTATGCAGTATGACTCCATAAAAAAATGCTCAAGAAGCAGAAACATTAACGAGGAAAAGTAGATTACAGGAATGTCAGCTTTGAATTTCTATAGCTTTAAGCTCTTAAAAATCAATACAGATTGGAGATGTCAGGTGTCTGACACTGTGAAATTGCCATAATAAATTTGATAAGTTAAATCCAATTTCTCAGCCCAGCAGGTATTGCGTGGCTCTAATGTATCCCAGTTTGTGGTTGCTCTGCTGGTGGAAGTGTCAGTGCCCTGAGGGAAGTGGAGACAACTTTGTATACAGCGTGGATGCGGACTTCATAATCATAGCATGATTATTACATTCATTTGCAATATTTTTATATTTTAAGCCTGTATTTGTATTTTTTGTAATATAATATGATTATTGTTACATGTTTTGTGATAAATATGTCAATCATTTCCATTCAGGCCATGTAAGCACTATCAATAAAGCAAAAATTATGACTTAAAGTTTAGAGAAAAGGAGCATTGAAGGAAGAGTTTGTAGCAATGTTTTCACTGCATGGAAGGTTTTGTAACCACTAAGAGTGGATTGAAACTTACAGCTTTTTTTAAAATGAGTTTGGTGCCGATGTTCCAGCTTCTTGGAACATGCATTGTAAGTGATCTCTTCATCTTC
The DNA here is from genome assembly GCA_963669155.1 of Arbacia lixula. Taxonomy (NCBI): domain Eukaryota; kingdom Metazoa; phylum Echinodermata; class Echinoidea; order Arbacioida; family Arbaciidae; genus Arbacia; species Arbacia lixula. Next base: position 596,696 of record OZ022581.1, on the reverse strand, counting down.
TGTGTCTGCTTCTATGAGAGACAGAGACAAAGGATATTGGCAACGATTTGGCACTTATTGGATTGTGATCAAATGTGGACCATGATATCAGCGATCACTGTCAGCTACTTAATACATGCCCGAGGCTATGGAGTCTGCTTACTTTACATGATACTTCGCATGAAGATGGAAAAGGAAGATAATTTGAGCAGAACCGCAGGATTTTGATAAAAAATTACCACATGTGGCACAGTGTAGTGTCCATGTCAAGAAGATAGCGGGAGATTGTATAGTATTTCATCTCTATACCAAGTTGGGGGTGAAAATTGAATCTTTACTATGGTATTTCTTCTCACCATTCAGAAGTAATAGTTGAAGTGCGTGGCGACATGGCAATAATAAGATGTAGAGACATCAAGTACGGTTCGAGGCCGTGAGCAGCCATTTATTGAAGTAGCGTTGCCATGCAACCAGCTCTATCGATACAAGCTGTAATCGATATATCATAACATCCCCCCTTCCTTGAAGTTAGTGTATTTGTCACTTATAACAATAACAATTACACATTACAACTCTATGTTCTCACATTATGGGTTCCATGAACTTCCAATCGTTGTTTGGGCTTATTATACAATTGCTTGAATTTAGTGGCTATTATCAGATACAGTTTTACATTGAATGAAACTACTGTTCTCTGTTCCTTGCCTCTAACCTGTGGCAATATGTGTAATGATAATCTTATCAACCTAACATACTGAAATGGTTTCTACATTTACGTATCCTTACAATCTTGAGTTTGCCTTTCCCAAAATGGGAATGCTTGCAACGTTGAAACATTTCCTTTGTCTCCAGTAAACATATGTGTACTCCATACATACATCAACAAAATCATATAATTGGGCAGTTTGTATAAGCCCATCTATTACTACCGATCAACACAACAAATGCTGGAAGACTTTCTTCCTCCAATAAAAAGGAAATAACAAAAAACAAAAAGCAAACAGCATGATGAGCACTGTACATAATTAGGGTTCACTGATGCCAGTCTTACTCTCACTATATGTATAGCGACTACAGCCTATCACCATGGGGACAGGAATACAAAAAAAAAATGCATATTTGCGAAGTCAAAAAGCACTATTCCTCTGTGCATTTTATACATGTAGTCAAGACTTTGCGAGTGTCTTAGGGTTGGAATCTGAGTGGCTTGCGAACTGTGCGTCCTGATCTAGTGGTCACGTGAGGAGATTGTGTGCTTGTCATGTGACTGGTGGGTGTGTGTGATGAGTGTGCCTTGCTTGGCATGAACTTGCCAGGACTAGTGGTGTGTGGCTGTGGTGTTTCGTGGAAGTGTACCCTCCTGGCTATGTCAGGGTTGCCTGTTGGTGCATTGACAGGGATTTCTCTTATGTGAGAGCGGTTGCGCCGAAGTACAGAGCCATTTGGGGTGGAGACTTCGTATGACCGGGGCTCATCACGTATCTTGGATACCTTGGCCGGCACCCAGGTGTGCTCCTGGGGGTGAAGCACGCGCACCGGCTGCCCAACATGGAGTGGAGGGAGTTCTTTCCCAGCCTTCTTGTCATGCATCTCCTTCATCTGTTCCTGTCTGTGCAAGAGATGTTCTGCGGTTTCCGAGTCTCCTGCGAGGTGATGGCTTGGTAGAGTGGTCCGGACTGGTCTGCCGATAAGAAGTTCAGCGGGAGACTTCATGTGCGAGTCTACTGGTGTAGCGCGGAGATGAAGCAGCGCTATCTGTGGGTCTTGATTGGTCATCGTGCACTTCTTGAGGAGGGATTTGACCGTCCGTACCATCCGTTCTGCCAGTCCGTTGGACCTGGGATAGTGTGGAGAGGAGGTCCTGTGCAGGATGGACCATTTCCTACACATGTCCTGGAATGCTTGTCCGGTGAACTGTGGTCCATTGTCCGACAGTATTTCCGCAGGTGGACCGAACATGCTGAAGACTCCACTCATGATTCCTGCAACGGCCTTGCTTGTCGTGTCCTTGAGTTTGTAGACTAGAGGGTACTTTGAGTGGTAGTCTGTGACGAGGAGATAGTCGTCTCTGTCAAGAGTGAAGAGGTCCATTCCCAGTTTGGTCCATGGGGTTGTCGGGACGTCATGTGGCTGTAGCGGCTCCTTCGACTGTTTAGCTTGCAGTTCTTGGCATGCTGCGCAATTCTTTGTGATGCGTTCTATGTCTTTTGAGATATTTGGCCAGAAGACTGTCTCGCGGGCAAGTCGACGTGTTCGTTCAATGCCCATATGTCCCACATGGAGTTGGTTCAGGATGTCCTCTCGCATCGTCGTCGGGATGAGAACTTGTCGACCTTTGAATATGACCCCGTGCGAGACGCCTAGTTCGTCTCTGTAGGGCCAAAAGCCGCGGAGTGTGGTGGGCACTTCATGTATGGAGTCCGGCCATCCGGTTGTCACTAGTTGCCATAAGGCTCGTAGGACAGGCTCACGTGAGGTTTCATCGTAGAGCTGCTGCCTCTTGCTTTGGCCAAAGGACATGAGGTCGATGTTGATCACATCACCTTCTTCTATGTGGATTTTCCTCGGGATTTGGCAATCTACTCAATGTGTCTGATAGCACCATGTGTTTGCCAGGCTTGTAGCGGATATCACACTTGTACCCCTGGATCTTGATGAGTAGCCTTTGTAGGCGGGGTGGTGCACTCCTGAGTGGTTTCTTCCAGATCATTTCCAGTGGTTTGTGGTCAGTTTCGATGACGAACTCCTTCCCGAAGAGGTATGTGTGAAAACGGCCAATACCATAGACCAGAGCTAAGGTCTCTCTTTCAATGTTTGAGTAGTTTGATTCTGATGTGGTAAGGCTTTTGGAGGCAAAGGCAACTGGCCGACCGTCCTGGAGGAGGCATGCGCCGACACCTTTCATCGATGCATCTACTTCGAGGATCGTGTCCTTCCTTGGGTCGAAGTATTGCAGACATGCATTCTTGGTGTATGCGCTCTTGAGGGCATTGAAGGCATGCTCGTGATCCTCATGCCATAGGAAAGGGGTGTCCTTCTTGAGGAGTTCACGCAGTGGTGCCGCTTTCTCGCTGAAATTTGGTATGTACCCGGAGAGGTATGTGAAGAGACCTAAGCACCGTTGGACGTCTTCTCTGTCCTGTGGGGACGCAAGTGATTGTATGGCCTCAATCTTCGCTGGGTCAGGTTGGACACCCGACCTTGTGTAGAGCGACCCGAAGAATGTGATGCTCTCCTGTTTGATGTGGCACTTCTCACTGTTGAAGACAAGGCCCTCCTGGCGTGCCCTTTCCATGAGTTGTCGCAAATTGCTGTCATGTTCTTCTTCGGTTCTGCCGACAATGGCAATGTCATCGGCAATGCAAACACATCCTGGCAGCCCTTCTATGATTCTGTCCATGTGTTGCTGAAAGATATCCTGGCTAACACAGAGCCCGAATGGGAGCCTTTGAAAACAGTACCTCCCAAAAGGGGTGCGGAATGTGGTAAGTTCCTGTGAAGCCTCTGCCAGGTGTACCGACCAGTACCCAGCTTTCGCATCAAGTTTGGAGAAGTACTGGGCACCAGCGAATGTGGGGTTCGTCTCTTCCAGAGTCGGAGTCTTGTGTGGACACCGCTTCAGGGCACCATTCAGTCGTCTTGGGTCAAGGCAAAGTCGAATGGATCCATCTTTCTTGACTGTTGTGGTCATTGAATTGCACCAGTCAGTGTGGTGGTCTATTCGACGGATGATACCTTTTTGCTGCATGTCATCGAGTTCAGCCTTGATCTTCTGCTTCAAATGCACACTAAATTTGCGTGGTGGATCGATCGTCGGCTTGGCATCGTCCTTCAGATGCAAGGTGGCTTTCCCACGAAAGCTTCCAATGGTATCAAATTGTGCAGGGTAAGCCCGTTTAAGGTCCTCACTTGTAGCCAGGTTGTCGTGCATCTCATGGATAGTGACGACAGTCATATCGTTGCATCCAGGCAATCCAAGAACTGCTGGTCCTTGCACGTCTACAACGTAGAATGTTTGTGTTGACCATCCTGATTTCTTGTATTTGCAAGCAATGTCTATGGTTCCCAGGCATGGGATGCTTGTACCATTATAGGCAGACAGTTTTACGCCAGTAGGTTTGACCTTGGATTGCCACTTGTTACCGTACATACGTTCGTCTTGAAGGATGCGTAACGGTAGGGTATTGCCGCTTGCCCCTGTGTCTATCTTCAATATGAGTCGATGCTGTCCCTTTTTCTGAGGACAAACAATTCCTATTGTTGCAAAGGCTTCAGTCTGTGACGTGTTATACGTGACACCTGATTCATCAGTGTAGACTGCATGAAATGTCAGTGCATCCTCGGACTCACTCGGGGAATCGTTCTCTTCCGGTGGGCTCTGTGCATCCACTTCGTGGATGCGCTTCTTCCGTGTTTGAAATTTGCTATGCCTACCATCATGCTGTGGTTGCGGTCTTTGGCTGCGCTGTTGAGATGAACGCTGTGGATTGGATTGCTGACGCTTGGTTTTCCGGCAAACTATTGCCCAGTGACCAATTGTACCACAGGAGTAGCACGTATCCTTGTATGCGGGACATCTACGTGGCGGATGCTGTGTCCCACAATTTCCACATGTGCGTTTGCCATACTTGCTTTGTGCTACAGTGCTGATATTCTTGTCAGGGTCCATCGTCTGCAGGGACTTCTGGCCTGCTGCTAAGGCTTCGTATTTTCTCCCCTCGTGCAGGAGTTTGTCGATGGAGAAGCCCTTAGGTTGCTCCAAGAGTGTCCTTTGTAATGGTTCGCAGGGTGTTGTGGCAATGACTAGTTCAATGATTCTATCCTGGAGCTCAGATGTAGAAAAGTCGCAGTCCCTGGCCTTGTCGCGGCAACGGGTTACGAATTCATCTATGTTCTCATCTTGGCGCTGGCGGTAGCGCATTAATTCTAGCCTATGTATGCGAAAGTTAATATTGACTTTCAACTGTGCTTCAATGGTTGCCCATACCTTGTCAGGTATTTCCAGGTCCTCTTCAGTTAGCCCAGATGTGTTCAACCTGCGGAGGCCTTCCCCGCCTAGGGCAATTTTAATCTTAATTGCCTGCTTTTTGGGGTCTGTAACTTCCTGATCTAAGAGGACTAAATTCATCCTTTGTTTAAAGACTGTGAACTCTGCGAGAAGGTCAGCTGCCTTCCATTGCATTTCAGGGTACTTCGCCATATTTGCGCGTGCGTGTGGGGTGTACAATTATAGGATGTGTGACAACATGCAAGTGACCCGCGCGCGATATCTGTGATGCAATTTTTTTTTTTTTTTTTTTTTTTTTTTTTTTTTTTTTGAGACACCCTGAACCCACAAAGTCTAGACTATCTAGGCCAATGTACAGTTATGACGTTGTAAAGGTTGTATAGGACATCGCCTGGCGTACTATGGGGTAGAGAGATTGACGTGTGTTCTCACAAAACAAAAAGCAATAAACTGTGGCACGAGTAACAGTAACACGACGTAGACTAATAAACCCTGTCTGTTTGTGCATCCGATTTCTCGTTACTGTGTGTTCATGCATACGCTGTGCTTTCGGAACCACTGTTCCAGTCAATAACAATGACCATGCTGACTTATAATAGTCTTAGTTGGGGCTAATAATCTACCATCAAGCTTATGCATCAGTTTGATGTAGGCAGCAAGACAAGTTATGAGGTTAAGATATACTTAGATTTACCTAGACTAGTTAGATGCAACAATAAACTCTCTGAAGTTGAAAATCTAAAGTTGAAAAAATATTAAACAGCCAAGACGTGATTGTTTCCTTCTTCACGTTTTTGAAAACTGGGGGTAACTTAAGTTTTCTGACTCTACAGTCAAGTTATATCTAGTAAATAATATTATTTACATGCACACATAAGTCATACCCTAGTCATACTTAGATAATGGAAATAGTACATTACCATGTTCCATAGGTTACTGCATGTGCGTAGCACTGTTAGGACAAGTTCTACGGAATAGCTTTCAATAATCGACTGAACTTATCTCCCTTAGCTACATAATACAGTCATTCATTTACTGACGCTTTCTGCTGAGCGTTAATTGTTCCTCAATATTTTGATCAATGTCTGATGCCAGTATTTAAAAGTAAGACATTTGGCTTGAAGCTGAGGTCAGTCTCTTGAGTTGAAGGCTTGACTCCTGGTCGTCAGCCGTAGGCGTAGTGTAGGTTCTCAAACGCTTACAACTCACTAGTATCTGACGAAAAGACCGTGTGGTGGATGCTCGGCGCAGTTAGGTCGAGACTAGTCCACACGCGAGGGCGATTGCGAGGCTGCTGGGCTGTAGGCCGGCCGGGGCTCGGGGCAGGTGAATGTACCGGCTGGTGGCTCGGAGTCAGTCAGTGTCACTGCGAGCGAAGCATTCGTAACGTTGCTGGGTGGAGCGGCGGTGATCAGTAAGTTTATACGGCCGCTCTTGTGTGGACCGGCGGAGGCTCCGGTTGGAGAACGCGTACCCGTCCGGTGGCTAAGGCTGCAGTGCAGGCGAATGATCCGGCTCCTGGCTGAGACACGAAAGTTCGACGAAGACGCAGCTTTGGGCGAAGATAAGTCCTTTTTTGCTGGACAAACTGACACCAAGTCCCTTCTAACTCATATGACAAATGTTTTACCGCTGCCACCATGAAGTGCGTGGCGACATGGCAATAATAAGATGTAGAGACATCAAGTACGGTTCGAGGCCGTGAGCAGCCATTTATTGAAGTAGCGTTGCCATGCAACCAGCTCTATCGATACAAGCTGTAATCGATATATCATAACAATAGTAGTAGTAGAAACAACATGTTTAAAGAAAGTAGGTGTTGTTAGGATCTGTAATGGATCATGGGAGAAGATAGCCTTGCTTCTAGGCAGTGGGGCATATTTACACCAAACCATTCAATAAAGGGGTCTGGCTGCAGTAGACTAATCATTCTCAAGGGGAATAGTAATGTGTGTATGGTAGTCTTAGAAAACTAGACTTTTTTTCAGTTTGAAATATGGAAGCCTGGCTAGAGGGAAGAAGGGTGGGGCGGGGGGGGGGGGGGGGGGGGGGGGTTAGGGGTTTTCTCCACCAAGTGCCTGTTGGGGCCAAGCTGGGGGTACGCTGAAGTGGCGACACACAGAAAGAGGAAGGAAGAAAATGTGAGAGGAAGAGAGGAAGGCGGAGTGAATCTAGTGGTGAAATAAAGATACTGGATCGTGTGATAGGGAGGAATAATAAAGATGGGGGAAGGAGACCGTTTCAGGGAAGAGATGAAGGTGGAGAAGGGCTACAAGGGGGATAAAGGTTCTTGATAGCAGGATAGTGGGGAAATGTAAGATGGAGGGAAAGGCAACATTTAATGGAAGAGAGAAGGGCAGAAGCTAGTGAGAAGCTGTGGATAGGAAGGGAAATCAGAGATGGTGGGAAGCAGAACAATTAAAAGGAGAGATGGAGATATGGGGTAGCCTAGAAGCTGGTAGAAAATTGAGTGGAAAATTGAGAGGAAGGGAGAAGCTATTAGAGGATAGCGCAATTATCATCTTGTAGACTTGAAATTAAATAATCTGAATATAAATGTAGGTAAATAGTACAGCCATCTTTTCCTTGATGGTACTCTAGTCAAGGTACCTTACATGAAAACACTTGTACTCTAGGTTTGTGCTGTCCTACTTTCACCAGTTTGACTGGGGTTCATTGAGGTTTAGGCTATGCATAACTGATTGTAAGAGAGAAAGGGGATTTGCAACCAGGCACACATGCATTATGTATAGAGTAAAGTGGAGGTAACTGGAACTGGTCAACAAGTCATTTTTATCATATTTTTAATATCAAAGATAGCTTTATAAGTGGGCTGAAGGGATTAAACCAAATCCTAGCTCCCAGCTCTATTAAGATTTAATTTGTCACTTCTTTTGTAGATATTTTAACATCATCTGTTTTTATCAATTTTTGCTTGTATATTTAAAAGTAGAATTTTTTTTAAATTATCACTTCAATTGGATTATACCTTTTACCGGTAGCTGTCCTTTTTGTCTCGCCCACCGGAGGTGAAGGCGAGACTAAGGGATCCAAATGGCGTCCGTCCGTCATCCGTCCGTCGTCCGTCCGTCGTCCGTCCGTCGTCCGTCGTCCGTCGTCCGTCGTCCGTCGTCCGTCGTCCGTCACAAATGTTAAAGTTTACCTGCAAGACTCTCTTATGATCCATAACTTGGCAACTGTTACAGCAATGGCAGCCACACTTGGTTGATAGAAGCACTATGGGTATCTTCATATTATGGTGTTGTCAGAGGTCATGTGATGATGTCAAAGGTCATTTGAAGTCATATATTAAAGAGTATGTGCAAGACTCTCTTTTTCTATGTTAAAGTTTACCTGCAAGACTCTCTTTTGACAAATAACTTCACATAGGTTGCTTGGATTACAACCTAACTTGGGTCATAGATGCACTGGGGGTACCTTCATGTTATGGTACCGTTGGAGGTCACAGGATAAGGTCAAAGGTCATTTGAGGTCATATGTTAAAGTTTACCTGCAAGACTCTCTTTTGACAAATAACTTCACATGGGTTGCTTGGATTACAACCTAACTTGGGTCATAGATGCACTGGGGGTACCTTCATGTTATGGTGCCGTTGGAGGTCACAGGATAAGGTCAAAGGTCATTTGAGGTCATACGTTAAAGTTTACCTGCAAGACTCTCTTTTGACAAATAACTTCACATAGGTTGCTTGGATTACAACCTAACTTGGGTCATAGATGCACTGGGGGTACCTTCATGTTATGGTACCGTTGGAGGTCACAAGATAAGGTCAAAGGTCATTTGAGGTCATACGTTAAAGTTTACTTGCAAGACTCTTATCACACATAACTCATCACATGTTGCTACAATGGCAATCAAACTTGGATGATGGATGCACTGGGGGCACCTGCATGATATTGTGCTGTAAGAGGTCACATGATAAGGTCAAAGGTCATTTGAGGTCATACATTAAAGTTTACTTGCAAGACTCTTGCTGAAGGCTTCCTAACTTGTGCACAGAATTATCAGCCAGGGATACAATTCTTTTGCGTAGCAACGGAGATCGCGATATTTCTGGTTATTTTCGCAAGTGGGCGAGACACAATATTGCTAATGCCTTGTTTTTAATGTGATGTTATTGCTGTGGTTTTTCTTTCATACACCATTCAGTGCAATTCAGTACAACAACCTAACACCATATATGACCAATAAAATCATGCCTGAGATGAAACAGAATAATCTGTTTTGAATGGTTTGTCACTTGCAGCCTTTTGTAGAATTAGGGCAAGGGAACCTCTGACTATGCATGTTGCATGCTCTAATACTCTAATTTCACAGCTTTTAGCTATGTACGCCATTTGGTTCAAGTATTATCTTTTCGACATGCTGTAGGCATTTTCTGCATTCTGCACCAAGCCCTGAATCAGCAATCCCTAAGTAATGGGAATAAAAGCATTAGACAAGTGGAGCAAAATAAGGAAAACATGGTCTTAGTTCTATTACAAGTCTTGTAGAGTGATGGGTGACCAAGTTGTGTAGGGACACTTGTAGTAGAGATGGTGGCAGTGTAGGAAATTGATGAATATGTATGTGAAATGAAATTAAAGGGAATATACTGTATCAGGAAGACAAAAGGCCTTCAGACAGGTGATCATGAGCAGTCTTCTTACCAATTTTCTAAAATTCATGTATTGTCCATTTTAGAAACTTGCTGAAAGTTATTTGCCCTCAAATGGTCCACATTGGGAGTAATTAGTGATTAAATCACAAATCTTCAACATGTTCGGGCCAAACATTTCGAGAATTTATGACTAAATCATTAATTTCTCCAAATGTGGATCATTTGAGGGCAAATAACTTTCAGCAAGCTTCTAAAATGGACAATGCAATAATTTAAGACCATTGGTAAGACGATTACTCACAATCACCTGTTTGGAGGTTTTTTGTCTTCCCAGTACAGTATATTCCCTTTAACAGGATTGAAAGAAAACTCTTGATTATTTATGCTGTGAATGAGTACATTTAGAAATTGAACAGGATAAAGGGAGAGAGAGAGAGAGAGAGAGAGGGGGGGGGGGCGTCACAGAGGGATAGGACTAAAAGGATTAAAAGAAAGAACAATTGGAAAGAAAGAAAGAGACAGAGAGAGATGGACAGAGAGGGAGATACAGATAATCAGACAGACAGACAGAAACAAGCAGAGGGAGGAATAGAAGAAACAGAGATATGGATAGATAAATGAATAGATAGGAGAGAGAGAGAGAGAGAGAGGGGGGGGGGGGAGGGGGGGGGAAGAGAGATGATCAAGAGAGAAAAAGTGAGAGAGAGAGAGAGAGAGAGAGAGAGAGAGAGAGAGAGATATAGAGAGAGAGGGAGAGATAAAGATAAAGATAAAGAGGGAGAGATATATAGAGAGATGGGGGCGGGGAGAGAAAGAAGTGTGGGAGTCGTATGATTAAATTTGAAGAGGTGGAAAATAGAATGACCAAATTGGAATGGTGGAAATGGATTGGGGTACATGGGTGTCAAGAGTAATCTGCTGCATTGAGGAAAGAGTGGAAACGGGATTAAACAATTCATAATTTAATACTTGAGTTTAGAGGAATTTGACATAAAGGATCTGGTAATAACCCAAAACTGCTGTAAAGTATCTACATCTCAATTTATAAGATCAAGGGAATAACATGTTGAAGAGATTTTTATTTACAGATGGGACAGTGAAGTGTGTGAGTGGGTTCAAGTTTGCAGAGGAGTTGTGAGAAATGCAAGTAGACATTTCATGTCATCTGGTTATTGTCAGAATAAGACTAGTGATTCTGACAGGGAAAACTGTATTGGAAGGATGAACTTTAACCACACCAATTATATGTAGCATTGAGAGCTGAAAGCCAGGAATCACAGAGAATCAGAAATGTGAGACTAAAGAATCAGCAAAAGAAATGTAAAGGTAGGGGTTCCTGGGAGTTATGACCACTGGGTCAGGATATTGTTAAAATTCCAGCAATTTTATTGTTTTGAGACAATTTCTTACTGATATTCAGAGCTCATACAAGAATGAGCTCCACTGGTTCTGTGGTTTGTACCACTTTTAGTCCCTAAGATGAAGAAGGATGGTGAAAGGGTGGTGAAAAGGTATGAACGAAGATGATTCAATTCATATTGGTGTGAATAAGAAGGTGCGATAACAGATAGCTGTAAGAGATAGATGAATGAAGTAAATTAGTATCAGGCATACATTTAAACCTATTTCTTATGGGGGAAAATGTGTAGCAAAGAACAATTAAAGTAGATGATTGAAGTACAAGGATTAAAAAATGATCTAACCAGGAACAAGTGATTGAAAAGTAGAATGATGAAAAGTAGAAGAAGAATATAGGAAAGTTAGTCAGTAGGATTATGTGACTGCATTGAAGAAGGAGATGCTTATGTGTGTGCAGTTATGAGGAGAAAGAGGAGTGTGTAACAGATGGCAGCCTGTAACCAGTCAAGACTGAAGAAAGGAAAGGGAGGGTAAGGGACAGTCCAGCCTGTAAAAAAACAATGAATGAGAATAAAAGTGACAGAAAATACAAATGCAGAGAGAGCCTACAAATATATAGATGATGGACAGCTACGATTACAGATTTAAGAAAGATGAGAAGTTATCGGAGCACAGCCTGAAAAAAAAAACAATGAATAAGAATAAAAATGACAGAAAATACAAATTTACATAAGGAGCCTGCAAATATATAGATGATGGACAGCTACGCTTACAGATTTATGAAAGATGAGAAGATAACGGAGCGCAGCCTGAAAAAGCGCAATGAAATTAGATAAAAAATGAGAGAAAATACAAATTAACTGAAGGACTGTGCAGATGTAGACAATGATGGACAGTTGAGTGCAAAGTTTGAGAATAGTGCCCACCATCTGATGTGCTGGGGAGAAGGAGATGTCGCTCGGAGCATCTTTGGGGTCAAGATGGGTCAAGCCTTGGTTGCGGGCACCCCACGAAGGGTCCACTCTTGAGGTTGAGCGTCTTGAGAAGCAGGGGCCCAAATCAAGGCTCAATCTCTCTGCAACCAACGTTAGCCTAAGGAGGAGTCTGCCATGTTTGAAACAATCATCTCTATTTTTAATAAATGTAACCATTCATTCAGCAACTTGAATTCTAATCCCCCTTTCGCAAGAAATAATGGCAGGTCTGTAATTATTATCATCCATTTTTAAAAATCAATAGAATGTAACAATTTCCTTCACCTGTAGGTTCATACCATACTGCAACATTTTTCTTTAATATATGCTTTAATTCTTGATGGTTTAAGCTCACTCATATTTTTGATGTATTTCCTACATTTTGAGTAAAGATTGAAGCAATCTAGATATCTTCAACATTAACGACATTGCTTCTGTGTAATCATTGCTTTGTAATGCTCTCAAATATTTGGTCTATATTGAGAAATGTCATTTCCACTATATGGATATTGAGTATGGGATTTGTATATTAATGGTTGTACTAAACCTCAATGACTTTCCTTTAATATTCATGAGATCTTGTAGGATCATTTTTTATCCAGGAAGAGAGGTGGAGATTGATCCATAATCTGTGAGAGAGGAGGAGGAGAGATAGAGAAGAAATGAGAGAGAGAGAGAGAGAGAGAGAGAGAGAGAGAGAGTGTGTGTGTGTGTGTGTGTGTGTGTGTGTGTGTAATGAACAGGTAATCAGACAGACTGAAGGAGGAATCTCATTTCTGCTATATGGATATTGAGTATGGGATTTGTATATTAATGGTTGTGATAAACCTCAGTGACTTTCCCTTCAATATTCATGAGATCTTGTAGGATCATTTTTTATCCTGGAATAGAGGTGGAGATTAATCCATAATCCATGAGAGAGGAGGAGGAGAGATAGAGGAGAAATGAGAGGGAGAGAGAGAGAGAGAGAGAGAGAGAGAGAGAAGGAATAAGAGAGAGTGAAGAAATGGGAGAGGAGAAGAAATGAAAGAGAGAGAGAAGAAATGAGAGAGAGAGAGAGAGAGAAGAAATGAGAGAGAGAGAGAACGAAAGAGAGAGAGAGAGAGAGTGTGTGTGTGTGTGTGTGTGTGTGTGTGTGTGTGTAACAAACAGGTAATCAGACAATCTGAAGGAGAGGAAAGGAGAATGAGACAGAGTGAGACAGACAAACAGATAACCAGAGGAACAGATGAAGAGGGAAGAACATGATGACTAGATGACAACCAGACAGGCGAATGAAGAGGTAGAGCAAGAGAGAAAGAAAAAACTGAGAGAGAGAGAGAGAGAGAGAGAGAGAGAGAGAGAGATAGAGAGAGAGAGAGAGAATAGAGATGGATGACAAGTAAAGTGTGGTAATTTAGCAAATTTCAAAAGAAGAGCTCTAGAAAACATATGATTTGAACAAAATGTTAAACTTGTATGTTTCGTAAAGAGGATGATAAATTAGTTTTGAGGTCAAATGGTTGGTAATTAGATGTGACCTGAAGATCTAAACCACATAACTTAGAAGGCATGGTGGAAAGATCTGAAGAAGCAGAGGAAATGAGTGACCTATATGAGCAATCATTGTTTGCCAAAGTTTACAGATAGCAGAAAAGCACTCTTATCCACAGTGACATGAAAGGATCAAGGTGGGAATAAACAAGAGAAGGAAAGTTTGTCTCGATGGAGTATGGAGGGTAATGACTGATTCGCTGGGTTGGTGCAAGGGTTTGAGTTTTTTCTTGATGTGAGGCTGAGGGTCCTTGTGGTTTTCTTAAGATGCCAGTCATCAGTCTAAATCTAGTCTGTCACAGAGGTTAGAAAGTAGCAGGGCTCCCCTGATGTGTGGAATGCCAGAATAGCAGAAAATTGTCTTTTTTAATACTTTTACTTCATCCATAGCAAAAAGAAATATCATAAAGCCATTCCTCTCAGTTGGAAGACCTGTGGGTGAGATTTTAACATCTCTCACAAAGATTCAATTTGTAGAAGTGATGTTTTTGCACTGGTTATAGAATTGTTTTCTTTTCATCAGCTCAGAGCGTGAGGGATTCTGATTGGATTAAAGCCTTGAGTATGGAGATGAAAATGGGATGATTGGGTCAGTGTTTTTATTTTATTTCCGTCTAATCTTTCTGCATTTCCTGTTGTTTTTGTGTCCATGTTCATTTGCGTCATGATACAAGTATTGTCTATGTTTCCAGCTTAGCTCAATCTTTCATCCTCAATCAGTTAATGAAGAAGCAAACATGTTCCAAAGACAAAGGGCGTAATTCATGGATATAATCTTTGGGTTTTTTGTTGTTTTGGTACCAATAGAGCATAGCAAGGGCATTATGTCACATATACCATCAGCGCGACACCTCATAATCTCCTGTATGTAAAGCAGAGAAGAGGCTAAACATCAAATTCTTTACAGGATTACATGAAGCCACACCTCTTTGGTTACTGCAGTTCCAGGCAAGTTTTAACATTGTTTCTGGACCAGCTTAGGGTTCACAAGGCCACATAATATGCAAGCAAGAGGTTAAAGAATGAAGCAATGTGCAGAGGAATATGAGTGAAGCATCTAAGAGCAACAAAGGAACTGATTAGGTCTGGGTAATATCTTACTCTACAGAGTAATCATAATGTAACCATAATGATAGATATAGATAGATAGATCTTGCAATTTATTGTCCAATTGGAAATTTCATTTTCACTGGTTTACATTGATACAAGTAAAGAATGTGACATCACACAAGGTACATATAAACAAAAGGACATATACAATTTTACAAATTCTAAAGGATACATGATGTTTATATCAGCTTTACAATTACTGAAACTGTGCAAAACACCTGTGCAAGGCTTATATTGGGTTGTACGAAATAGACACTTATTACACCAATATTAGGAAACCTGCATTGGTTACCAATGCGGCAGAGAATAGCATTCAAGGTCTTACTAATTGTATACAAAACACTTCTTGGTCAAGGTAATGATTGTTAGTAATTAAAGCTATGAGTAGATTGCAGGAGGTTGCTTCCTTGTGCTTCGTTATGCAGTAACATAATTGATTTGTTCATTAAACAATTACCATCTCTACTAGAATAACAAAACCTTTAAGGAACGATGCGGTGATCTTATTTCCTGTGGAAACGTGAAATTATTCAGGTAATATCTTACTTGGCAGAGTAAGTGGAGAGTAATTATCATGATTGATTGGAATTATAAACATTATTCCATTATAGGAGGGTGTTACATCATGCATTATTAATTAGTTAACAAAGCAGAATGCTTCATTAGCTAATTTACTTCTCTTTGAAAGGGTGAAGGAACTCAAGAGAAGAATGAAATTAGTGTATAAGTTTGACAAAGAAAAATTAAAGAGGTAATATAATCAAAAGAATATGAAGACTGATCATCATAATAGCTACAACCACTATTGTACAGAGAAGGGAATTACTCAATGCTTCATTAACGATGTGTATTGCTTCTTTTACTAGTTACCATCTACGTTCATCATGTTTGTACAATACATAAAAAAATACAGTTCTGTTTCCATGGTAATGAGAGTATTAAAGTCTGAAGCAAAATCTGAAGGAGTGGCAAGAGCTTCGCTTCAGAGTGCGAAGAAAGGAAATGGGGTGAATTCTTCAAGTTACCTCCTTCAGACTAAATGAGTTTTCAGATTTTGGCTGAGCACTGCATCTTGACTGAATTAGCATCAACAAGTCTCCTGCTGGTGTGTGAGGAGTGGCGTAGCCCAAGACCTGCCGGGAACCAAATTAGTGGAAACCAATTCCCTCTGTTCTAATTCCGTTTCTTTTCTTATCAAGCAGGGCCCTAATGTGGGTGCAATTTGTCTCGTTAATGCAAGTGGAAAGGTGAGACAGATTTCTTTCCGTCTCGGCGTGCCATAGGCCTTTAATTCTATGCAAGGATTTGACTTAAAATCCTTTATTAAAGATGCAGTGTTTATTCCCAAACTCCTGTACAAATCCTGTCTTTGATTGAAAAGACCATTTCTGTAATGTATGCACAACATCCCCTTAACTGCAAATTACCGCATTATTACGTTCACCTGTACTGAATCGGTTTAGTTGTTGCTAGTCAGACAAACCTCGAAAAAGCTGTGGGGTTACCAATATCAATATATTTTTGAATAATGTACATAATATGTCTATTGCTTCAGTCAACTTAACCATATGAGTTGGAACCTACTGGTATGTATGTTTCAAAGTCATCACAGTTTTGACTTCCTCCTTTTACCACATGTCTTTGAAGCTTTCAGGCAGCTATTACAGCTTGGTTCATCAAAAGTTTATCCATTCATTACGTTTGGCATGAAGATGTGTATAGACACTATTCAATATTGATACTGTAAGGGTTAAGTGCAACCAAGGAGGTGTATAAGTAAGCTCAAATGTATACCTCCTTGCTGCAGCATGTGAGACAGTGGTTGGTTGCTATCAAGTAAGTTGGCAGGTGGATGAGGGTTTCTAGCTAGCTATGGTCCTGTATTGACCACTCCTGTTTGTTCTGGAGCATTTCCTCTTGTGGTTGTAGTCAGGATCAGTAGAAAAATTGTGAAATGTCTTTCATTCTTGTACCTTATTGTAAAATGGGTTGAAGTATCCCTGCAATGAGATTGGATGAGGTGTACTAATCTAGTAAGCATTTGTTTCCACTGGATACATGGTGATATAGCTGGGTATGCTTTCAGGAATTTTTTAATGTGACTTTATGTAGTATTTAGGATTTCATACATCATTTCCCACAAAAAAATCTAAAACCACCTCCTTTTGCACTAAGCTGTTTCCATAAAGTTATGATTTGTTTATGTAATTAAAATGTCCTTATACTTTCTATTTGTACCCATATAGTAGATACAAGCTAAGTTATGTTCCTGACACTTATAGCAAGATATGAGATGATTTGTTCTGCTGTTTTAGTATCTATCATTGCCTCCCCTTTAAATTTTGGAGCATTTTTGTCTGGCATTCAAGGAGTTAAAGACCATTCTAGGATTCTATCAGTCCATCAGCATGTCCCACATACCGACATCACATTATGTTATTAGTTCACTCTTTCTTCATCATGTCTCAGTCCTCTCATTTCCCACCTGTACTATCTTGACGCCGCAGGTTACGTGACTCGGCTGAAAACATTTTCACATTGATAAAGCCTAGGTCATGTTCATCATACTCAGGTTTATGATTATCTTGTTCCGCTGCTCGCATGCTCTAATCACTGGCATGATTAGGGTCCATTAGTTCATTAGCTTGACATGAGGGAGGTAAAGGACCATGGGTGCCTGGGCGCGGCTTCTTCAGACCTGTTAAAGGTAGACATCCTCCTAAATTGGATTTGAGGACTTAATGTAGCTTCCACTCGGCTTAAGCAAGTGATCAGGGCATTGACCTAAACCAGGATAAGTTCCCTGCACTAAACTTGTTTTGTTTTTTACCTGTTCTTTACTGAGCCGGATATGTGTGGGCTGGCTTTTTTTTCACTCAGATATTAAGCAGTGGGACTCCTATACAATCTGCTGTTCAGACAGTAGACTATAGGCTGTGAATAAACTTCAGATACCTTATGAGACACAATTAGGACACATCCCTTTTGATACTGCAGGTCCATGGCAAATGTTCACATCCTAAGTGAACCACGGTTCGCAGAACCAGAAAATGTAACAGTGAGCAACGGGTTCAATATGGAATTGGAATGGACCAAGCGTGATGCATACATATGATGCTGTATTAACTCATTTGTTACCAGATGAGAAGATGATCTCTGTGTTCTTGTGTGTAAGACTGGAGTGAACAAATATAAGACGGGTTCATGCATATTGAAAGTGTATTAAAGTTGTATCATAAACTTGAAGGAGAAATTGATGTAAGAAATGTATGAAATAAATTAGGTTTTGGGCACATCCCTTATTGATCTAAACAGATTACTGCCTAATATATCCATTGTATACATTGTACACTGCATGTTAATCTGTTATACATGTTATCTTCTACTGTTAACTCTTTGCTACATGGACAAATTATGCGGGGGTTCATGGCAAATTAGCCCCCACATTGTATATGAAAGCCCCTGTGAATGACAAAAGTGCCCCAATAAGATATTTTTCTTCATAGGGTTAATAGGGTTAAATGCAAAACAAAGTTCACAATGTTCACTTTATGACATCAGGCTTAAAAAGTAGCCCCTGCAAATGATTTAGATGTTTCCCTGCTTTACTACCTGCAGTGTATTCTAGCTGAAGTAAGATGATGTCATGTTCTTTTGTCACATCAATAGTCAGCTGTCCCCTCAAGCAGATGTGGTGATTGAGAAGGGAGACCAATCTCTCTAGCTCTGCTGCATTCTGGCTGGAAGTAACCAAGTCTCTGCAATCTGTCAGAGCTGTCGCGGTGATGGATACTAAAGCGTGAAATTTCACACAGACTGGTATCCTACTTCAATCCCTTGATGGAGGCCAGTGCTTGTATTCTTGTTCCTGTTTGACATCTCCAGAAAACAGAGTCTGTCTGTAATGTGTGTATGTACAAATATGTTGTTATGCAGCTTGGTGGGAGTGGGGGGGGGGGGGGGGGGGGAGGGGAATGGAAGGGGAAGGGGGAAGGGGAGAGGAGAGGGGGGAGGTGATGGTGTGGGGGAGGGTGGAGGGTGCTTCAAAGTGAGGATCACAATGTGACGTTGCTAGAAGACATCTGTTAAATTGCTGTGTACTTGGATATCCATCTTGTTAAAAAATGTGACAGATTGTCTTCGCAGATGGACTCGGTATGTGATGTGACATAAAACGAAGAGAATATTTAAGTAATTTTGACAGTGTGTAGAAGTGCAGATACTGGTACATCATTATACTTCCCGAGTCTGTCTGGAGATTATGGGATAACAATCACATTTTGCCAAAGGGGGATTTTTGATGTCTACTTTGCAGTACATACATTTTGTCATAGGAGAAATAAATAACCTATTTTGTCTTTTGCAAGCTCATTTATGTTTCTATAGCTCTTCTTGTCCCAAATAAAATACTGCCCTGATGGATATTTAATTTGCTGTTTGAAAATAAAGCTATGGCAGGTCAAAAGTTAATACTTTGTTTTATCTTCTCACTCCTTTTGAGACAAATTGAAAAAAAAAATATATAAACAGCTCATGTTACCTTTAAGAATCATATTCAGTGGGTTGTATGTGGCACATTAATCAGCTAGCTGAACCTTTCCTCTCTCTTCATGCTCTCATACCGCTGCTTGACATTTTTGCATGTTTAACCTTCCTGGCTAGGATGAGTGAATCCATTAGTCTCTTAGCATGCATCCCTAGACTGATAGGAGTCATGTAGCGTCATGGCTGCTTGTGGGGTTCTTGGCATCGCTATCTGGAGGTGGGGTGGGGGGGGGGGGAGGCTCGGAGAACATTAATGAAAGGCATGTATTGATGATGCCTTATTAGCATTTAACCTTCGGCATGAACCTACATAGCTAGGGTAACATACCAGTGACTCGGAGCAACCTCTGTGTCTTTGATTCGTCTTGGGATATTACTTCCAACATCATGCCTCGTGGAAATGTTCTCTTACCGCGTCCCTCCTACTGATATGGATGTGATGATGAAAGGGGGGTGTTTGCATTGCCACAGTTTGTATCATATAATGTGCATTAAGCATAGGGGCTTGTGTATGACCCTGTCTGTGAGGACAGACACAAGTCATTCATTCAATCAGAGGTAGATATGAAAGTATTTTTTTTCTCCAAATTCTTTTTCTTATCCGTTTTTTTTTTTTTTTTTTTTTTGGGGGGGGGGAGCATTTTTCTTCATGTTCTTTTTTGGCCTTTCTTTCTCTTTCATGTTCTTCCCTTCTTTGTTCCTATTCTTGTTTTGTCATCTGCCTCCAGATGATTTTTTTCATCTCCTCCTTTTTGTAATTCATATTGCTGTTATCTCATTCTTATTGTGGTTCTTCTTTTCTATCCCCTCCTTTCCCTCCTTCATCCTCCTCCTCATCATTATGAGATGGTATTTGGGATTCTTGTCTAGAAGAGACTAGGAATTCAATCAGCACTGTATTAATCATCTTCATTGCAAGACATATCCCACACTCATCGCATAGGCTAAGAGTAAAACTGTAATGTTTCCTGTAAACACGCAAAAACACCCTTTAGATTTAACATATGCCCTCTTGAAATTATGAGTTATCTTCCTTTCATATCCAAGTTTTTAGTTTTACCTGCTTTGAAAAGAAGCAACAAAAAAAAAACAAAGAGAGAGAGAGAGAGAGAGAGAAGGAGAAAAAGAGAAAGAAAGAAAAATAGAATTAAAGAACAGAAAAGAGAATGAAAAGGTCAGAGAATTCCATTTCATTCATCCCACATCTCAGCTGAAGAGCACTTGAGTGCTTTAGTTCCATGCCTTGGGAATTGTGAGCACACAACCCTCCAACTTTCTTACTTTTGCCTTCCATTAGCGCAATTGATGTATTCTGGGAAGAAATGAAAACCATGCAATGTAATCTTGTGCTCTACATGTTGCTCAGACAATAATAGAAATTAGAATTGGTCATGTAAACATCTAGTTTGATTACATGATGTTGATAAGGCCTTTATGTGCCAGATAAACTGCTCTTTGGGTTTTGCATGTTGTAGTTGAAAAAAATTGCACCATTGATGCATTAAGAGTTCAAAAACTTGTAGAGAATATTGGTAGAGAGGGATGAGCGGGGATGATATAATGAAGGGGAGAGAGGATGGAGTGGAAGGAAGGGATGAAAACAGAAGGAGGGTGGGTGGATGGAAAGAGAGCGGTGAAAGAAAGAGTGATGAACAGAGGCATAAGGAGGAAACATGACAAAAAAAGGGAGAAATAGAGAGGGTTGATGGAAAGAGGGGTGAGGGGAAGGAAAAAGGGATCAAATTAAAAGAAGGTTGATTGAGAAAGCAGGGAAGAAGGTTTGGAAAGAAAGGAGGGAGGGATATTGGAAAGAGAGTGTTAAATGAATCAACAAGTTCTATATTTTCATCATACCTCATGTGGTGGCAAAGACAAAGACACATCATTTTACAGCCACATTGTTACTGTGTATTTCACCTGTTCCAAGAGGGAAATAGATTTATCCTACCAACCAACTATGTTTCAATGAATAGTTTTTTATTATTCATTTTGTATACAGACTGTTCATTGTTTTTGTTCCCAGCTGTAGAGGGGGACTGTAGGAAAGAGTGAAAGGCAGGAAAAAAAGAGGGGGTGAGGGGAGGGGTGGGGGTGACAAAGTCAAATCAAAAGGTCAGAGAATTCCATTTCATTCATGCCACATCTCAGCTGAAGAACACTTGAGTGCTTTAGTTCCATGCCTTGGGAATTGTGAGCACAACTTCTCTCCAACTTTCTAACTTTGGCATTCCATTAGCGCAATTGATGTATCCTCCAAAGAAATGGAGTCCATTAAATGTTACCTTGGAATAAGAATTCATGGGTGACATGACAGAAAGGTCAAACAAATACTGCTCTGTATGTCTGACAGAGGTCACCTTCATGAACACTTATGTCAATTCTTACAAGGGAACCATATTTATGATGTCAACTTGTTGTTTATTATCAATAAATCGTAAGTGCTGACAGGATCCTTCAGGTACAAAAGTATGTAGTATTTACCGACATGCTTTCTCGTAGTGAACTCGCAGGGTGTGAAGCTTCAGAAAAAGGGATTATAATTGTGTTTATGGAATTTAATGCTTGAATAATCTATAGAGAACTTTAGGGGGTAAAAACGACCCCCATCCCCACCCACCATGTTTTCTTGGGCTTCAAACCTCCAGGGTTCTAACAATGATATGAATATCTCTCAGAACCAGAGTGTCTGAATGGTAGGTTAGCATACCCAGCATATATCAGCAGCTTACCATCACGATGACATGTGTGAAAGTTCACAATAATAGCTTCTCAAATCTGTCCAAGAAAAGTTGACAAATGTTATTGTTTACATTTGCAACACCTCATTTCATAGTGGCCATGTCTACATTCATGTACCATATTGCAATGGTCAGCGGTAAAATAAGAAAAAAGCCAGACCATCAAGTATGGAGGCCATCTTGGATTGGGAGCGCCAAATTAAACTAAGCAAGTAAGCAAAAGCAAGGAATAAACTCCGAAGCAATTGTCACTGAATAATGTAGAGTTTGATCCTAGCATACTGTACTGCACTACATCAAACTGAAACCGAAACATGAAAGCATGGGAGGAGGAGATCAAATTGAACGCATCCTATTTCGTCAACAGATTAATTATTTTATGTGCGTAACTTAAAGATGTATGTGTAGCGGAGGAAGTTGTTGATTGATTAAGATAATTAGATATGATTGAATGCCAGGGTGGATTTGATGTTGAAGGAGATGAGAAGGATACATCATGTTTTGATGGGAATGAGGTGGATAGCTCAGAGGGATGAGGTTGAATGAGTATGCACAAATTATTTTTGTTGATGAGAGGGAAGTGTTGGCCTGGAAACACTTAATTTTAGTCATTCTTGAACTTATGCCACATGAAAACTGTGAGTGGTCTGTGCTCAATGAGCTTCCCCTGTCTCTATGAAGATACCAGTACTGTGACCAATAAGGGAAGTTTGTGTGCATTTTCAATGGGCCAAAATAGCAATAAACCTCTTATTACCATTACCATTAAGATGTGAAGTGAGGCAATGGAGTTTTTAAGGCCTGGTAATGTAAGGGATACATCTCTCATCACCTTTGGCACAAAGTTGTGTAGTAAACCAATAGGAGTTTCGAAGGACCAATAATGTAAAAGTTAAGCCAGGAAAGCCAGCTTAATGGTACAGTCTGAGAAAGCCCAAAGTTCAATAAAACATCTGATTCTCGGTATGCACAATCTTATAGACACAGCGTTATATTCATAACAGTTATGACTGGTCAGTTGATTTGACTTTGTAGAGTGTTAGTTCCATTGATTTGTGCATGCATCTTTCTTTGCCAGTGACACTCCAAGGCTGAAACACTGTATAACAAAGTGGTATAGAACACATTTGCAAGACATGCACTCATGAATATTCATAAGCTATCAAGAAAGTCTGGGGCGAGCGATTATAAAAGAGAACATTATGGATTTCCTGAACCGAGTTTAGGCAGACAGCACGGACTAAGAATTCCTGTGTAAAAATAAACCCTCCAAAATAGTATGGGATCGATGAAGAGAGCATGGGCGTAATGATAGTATCGAGCTAAGGAAACCTAGAGTAAAAAGAATTGGCTCTGTGTTTGCTCCACACTAACTTGATGCATGTCCTGGTGTATACTGTTTGTTGACTCTGCACCTGCAGGAACAGACGGACATGGAAAGGGGGCGTTCTCAGCACCCTTCTATGTTTTCATTCCACCAGGTATAGAGGTGGGTGTTTCATGCTGCTTGCTCCAGATGGGGAGAAATGGAGAGTAAAGTGGGCCAACCACCAGAGAGAAAAACATCCTCAAGCAAAAGCTGACGCGAAGGGGTCACCAAAACACGTTGGGGTAAAATATCCCCAAACCAACACACATATATTCTTATCTATTTAGAAACCAAATACAGCCCCCCAAAAGACTTTCACCCTGGTTTAGTGCTTAAGGGTCTGTGCTTTTAGGAACGAAAACAGAGAGAGGGTTGTATCGAGGTGGGTGGGTGAGTGAGGTCTAATTTAGATGGTATTATGGGAGGTGTTGGCAGGTGAAAAAAGTTTTACGAGGGTTTGTTAAAAGCCTGGGCCATGTGAGTTAATGGTATTGAAGCATTGTAATTGTGAATAACTTCTATTTGGCAGAGGCCGTAGCTACCCCTGGGGCCATATTCATGAAACATTACTGAGCCTAGCAAGTTGTTTAAGTACATTCAGTTACGCAATTGAAGCAACTAGCTAGACTATAGAACGTTTCATAGATATGGCCCCTGATCTACCAAGAGTTTTATTCCGACGCCATGAAATGGCCTAAAATGGTATTATATATATTCCTAGGTTGTTCACCCGTCCATCCTTCCAGATCTCATTTATGCAAAAACTCAAGTAATAATTGACTTAATCAAATTTAACATGGTAAAACTATATATGAAAGGACAATCAAGTGATATAAATTTTGGATCAGATAGATCAAAGGTCAAAGGTCACAGGTTATGCACGCAGACAAATCTCTCTATTGTTCTCTTAATAATAATTTTAACTGCCTTAAAAGATTACATATAACGAGCATCTTTTTTTTTAACTGTCTTAAAAGATTACATGTAAAGAGCATCTTTGTGTTATCTCTGTTGAGGAGTGGTCTATAATAAAAAAGGAATGAAGTGAAGGGGGCTGCAGCCCTTATCATGAGTAGCCCCCCCCCCCAATCATTCAGTGATTTGCCCTCTTTCTATTCCTGGATATTTGCATGAGCTCACTCTGTGTATTTTAGGAATGCATGCAGTCAAGGGCAAGGATGGCTATGGCTCATTTACCTAAAAATGCCCAGCCAATCCCCTGCTGGCCCATGTTACACAAACTCTATTAGTGTTTCCGTCATCATCCATGCCTCGCCCTCGCCTCTCCGTCACCTACCTAATACCAAAATGGAATTCCCCCCCCCCTCCCATGATTCTCAAGAGACTCCAGTTCTTGACCGCTTTGTTAAGGTCAAATGTCACTCACCAGTCATGAACAACCCAGTAAGATGAAATGGAATAAACTTTACTGAAAGGCCACAAAACTTATCCATCTTGTAGAACATGACAGAAAAATTTCAAATGAAAAAATGAAATAAGACATTGAAGAGTAGTCCATGATGTCTTGGAGGATCATGTGTTCATGAAGTTTTAAATCGCCTATCCTTTTTTTTCTCTTTCCTTCCTGACACTGGCAAGACAGAGGAAGTGGAGGTGTCATGGTGTAGTGGTTGTGAACTGTGACTGAAGATCTCAAGGTCCCAGGTACAATCCCACCCATCTTCAGCAAGATGCTTTATCCACCTTGCTGCTCTCCACCCAGGAGTATAAATTGGTACCTGATAGGAGGTGGACGATTATAAGATTGATCTTGACGCAGAGTGGAGATGTTGCACATATGTGTGCATGAAACGTTTATGTATCCAGCGACCAGGGCTAAATTTGTAACATCCAACTCAATTCAGTCTCGGCACTGCCAAAGGAAGAATCGTTCTACACCATTAGAAAAAAAGAAGGAAAGAAGGAATGATGCTTAGTCTAAGTACCCAGACTCAAGTAGAACAGCAGTAGAATAGCAATCAGACAACACTCCACAGCCGAGCAGCTAGACTATTCAAGATTTCAATCTTGAGATCTTGAGATGGACATCGGAGCAGACCTCTGTAGAGATGTGATGTACATTCCCAGCCTAGAAGCTTGGCTTTTGGAGATTTTGATTTAGAGATCGCAAGATTGTCATCGGAGCTGAGGGTCCGTAGAGATGCGGGCATTTCATCGTCCATTTGTGTGCTTCCCTGGAGCGATAGATGAATAGACTTGCAGTCTCTGTGCCTTGTTAGGTGGTCTGCCATGCCATGGCAGATCACCTCTTGTTTTTGTCCGAATTTTCTTTCTTTATTAGGTGGTCTGCCATGCCATGGCAGATCACCTCTTGTTTTTGTCCGAATTTTCTTTCTTTATTAGGTGGTCTGTCGCCAACGACAGATCACCTCTTAATTTCGTTAGAATTTTCTTTCTTTATTATTTATTTATTTATTTTTATTCCAAATTTTTGTGACATGGATATCTCAACAATGCATAGACCATATTTCATGAAATGTTCATCATGTATGGACATATATGTGAACATGTTACAGCAACATTTTCAAGGTCATGACGTTATCGTGACGTCATCTACGAGCAGTTTAATGAAAAACTATTACCTCATGTAGCTCTAGAACTGGTCATCTCTGTGTAATGAAATTTGACATGCATATAATTAATGAGTAGCTTATTAATTTCATTGAAAAAAAACGCGCGCGTACGCGTACGTTAGTGCAAAAACGCGCGCGCAAAATTTTAAAATGATCCAAATCAACTCAAAATTGTTTTGCATATGTTTCAGGCCATTTCTAGCATTTCAAAAATTTCCGCGCGTGCGCGCGCGTTCGCGCGTTTTTTCGTGCGTAACGCGAACAAAACGTCAAAATTCCGTTTTTTTACTGGATTCATGTTACTGACACTACATACAACACATCCTGTCATTTTGAGCCATTTCCATGCAATAACAAGGTCGTACGGGTGCGTCAAAGTTCAAAGTCTGCGCGTGCGTCAATACGTTTTTGTGTGCAAATATTGCAAAAAACATGACTACCTTCAATCGGCCATAGCTCTTCAGAATGGCCGGTGACCCCCAATTTTTTTTCAATATTCTGAAAGAGTGGGAAATGTAGATGTGATTTAATGTTCGATTTACCTTTTAAATTTATGTTCATGTCATCATATTGCCATATGAATCGAAAAAATGATTTTTCATGTATGACGTCATGAACTTTTTTACCCGCTTTTGTGTATCTCAGTAATTCATGGTCAATTTTCTCCCAAATTTCAGTATGTTGTAGCTGAGACCTCGCTCCATAGTAGGAGTTGCCTTCATTTTTCATTTTGATGACGTCTTCACGGTGTAAATTTCATTATACGCATGAATGTCAAAATCGCACTTCCGTGTTATGTCAATGGAAGTGGTATTTATGAAATGACATGACGAGCTTCTAGGAGATGTATCTCACTAATATGTCAAGCTTTCACTCTGAAATTTCAGTATGTTGTAGCTGAGTCTACGAGCTTTCCGGAACGTTGCTTCCATTCTTTAATCAGATGTCGGGATCATGGTGAAATTTCAGCTTGAATATCGATTTCTTAATCATTCTAGCCCCTGCTGGGCATTACGTGTTAAGTGAATGGGAAGATTTGTGGCTCAATAGGTAAGGCGCCGTTTTAAGATCTCGAGGCCCCCGGTTCGATTCCTGGCGTGGGTAGGGTCAACTTTTGCATGCCTTTTGCAATGTTTATTTTGCCATCTTCTTCTGTTCTATGCCTCACTTTGTCATTCTCTTTGAGATTTTCTTTCCAATTCTTTTTTCTCTCACCCCATTCTCTTACATGACTATTAATCACGCGCGCGTTCGCGCGTTTTTTCGTGCGTAGCGCGTACGCACCGTCAAAATTCCGTTTTTTTACTGGTTTAAAGTTTTTGATATTGCTACCATCATATCCTGACATTTTGAGCCATTTCCATACAAAAACAAGGTCGTGAGAGTGCGTCAAAGTTGAATGTCCGCGCGTGCGTCAATACGTTTTTGTGTGCAAATATTGCAAAAAACATGACTGTCTTTATTTGGCCATAGCTCTTCAGAATGGCCGGTGACCCCCAATTTTTTTTTAATATTTAAAAAGAATATGAAATGTAGATGTCATTTCATGTGTCATTTTACCAGTAAGTACATGGTGACGTCATCATATTGCCATATAAATCGAAAAAATTAATTTTCAATTATGACGTCATAAACTTTTTTACCCGCTTTTGCATATCTCAGTTATCCTTGGTCAATTTTCTCCCAAATTTCACTATGTTGTAGCTGAGACCTTCTTCTATAGATAAAAACATTTTTTTGTTATTTTGATGACGTCTTCATGGTGTAAATTTCATTATACGCATCGGTGTCATAATCGGACGCATGTACGTGTTATGTCAATGGAAGGGGTATTTATGAAATGACATGACGACCTACTAGGAGCTATATCTCGCTGATGTTTGAATCTGTTACTCTGAAATTTTAGTATGTTGTAGCTGAGTCTACTAGCTTTCGGAGTCGTTGCTCTGCTTTTTAATCAGATGTCGGGATCATGGTGAAATTTCAGGTTGAATATCGATTTCTTAATCATTCTAGCCACTGCCTTCGGGCATTACGTGTTAAGTAAATGGGAAGAGGTGTGGCTCAATGGGTAAGGCGCCGTTTTAAGATCACGAGGCCCGCGGTTCGATTCCTGGCGTGGGTAGGGTTAACTTTTGCATTCCTTTTGCAATGTTTATTTTGCCATCTTCTTCTGTTCTATCCCTCACTTTGTCATTCTCTTTGGGATTTTCTTTCCAATTCTTTTTCTCTCGCAAGTTTATCTTACATGACTATTAATTACATGTTGTTAGCATACATGTAACCATTAACACGATTTACGCAAGTCCCTAAAATGTTGATAATGATATAGGTGCGCTATGAGCTTACTTCAACGGACGTTGTCCCTGATTTTTAATGACTGCATGGTTTCACCGTGCATTAATCAGAACTTAGCATGAATTTCCAGACAGACCACCTCATACTTGTACACAAGTATCTCTCGTTATTAGGTGGTCTGCCATGCCATGGCAGATCACCTCTTGTTTTTGTCCGAATTTTCTTTCTTTATTATTATTATTATTATTATTATTATTATTATTTATTTTTATTCCTATTTTTTGTGACATGGATATCTCAACAATGCATGGACCATGTTTCATGAAATGTTCATCATGTATAGGTATATATGTGAACATGGTCCAGCAACATTTTCAAGGTCATTACGTAATCGTGACGTCATGCACGAGCAATTTAATGAAAATCTATTATCTCGTGTAGCTCTAAAACCGTTCATCTCTGTGTAATGAAATTTGGCATGTATATAATTAATGACAAGACAATTAATTTCAATGAAAAAAAACGCGCGCGTACGCGTACGTTAGTGCATTAACGCGCGCGTAAAATAAAAAAATGCTCCAAATCAACTAGAAATTGTTTTGCATATGTTGGAGGCCATTTCTAGCATTTTTCAAATTTCCGCGCGTACGCGCGCGCGCGCGCGTTTTTCCGTGCGTTTAGCAAACGCAACGTCGGAAAACCGTTTTTTCACTGGATTCATGTTTCTGACACTGCAAACAACACATCCTGAAATTTTCAGCCATTTCTATGCAATAATAAGGTCGTGCGGGTGCGTCAAAGTTCAAAGTCCGCGCGTGCGTCAATACGTTTTTGTGTGCAAAAACATGACCACCTTCAATCGGCCATAGCTCCTCAGAATGGCTGGTGACCCCCAATTTTTTTTTCATATTTTGAAAGAGTGGGAACTGTAGATGCTATTTCATGTATCATTTGGTCGTTAAATACATCGTAACGTCATCATATTGCCATATGAATCGAAAAAATCAATTTTCATGTATTACGTCATAAACTTTTTTACCCGTTCTTGCGTATCTCATTAATCTTTGGTCAATTTTGTTCCAAATTTCAGTATGTGATAGCTGAGACATTGCTCTATGAGAAAGTAGCCCTAATATTTCAATAGGATTCTATCTTCATGGTATGAATTTGATTATAGACATTAATGTCAAAATCGATCGTAAGTACGTGTTATGTCAATGGAAGAGGTATTTATTAAATGACATGACGATCTTCTAGGAGCTGTATCTCGCTTATGTTCAATTCTGTTACTCTGAAATTTTAGTATGTTGTAGCTGAGTCTACTAGCTTTCGGGGACGTCATCTTTATTTTTCAATCAGATGTCGCGATCATGGCGAAATTTCATCTTGAATATCAATTTCTTAATCATTCTAGCCCCTGCTGGGCATTACGTGTTAAGTGAATGGGAAGATGTGTGGCTCAATTGGTAAGGCGCCGCGTTTTAAGATCTAGAGGCCCCCGGTTCGACTCCTGGAGTGGGTAGGGTAAATTTTCGCATTCCTTTTACAATGTTTCTTTTGCCATCTTCTTCTGTTCTATCCCTCACTTTGTCTTTCTCTTTGAGATTTTCTTTCCCATTCGTTTTCTCTCGCCCCTTTATCTTACGTGGCTATTAATTACATGTTAGCACAATATACATGTAACCATTTAGGCATGTCTCTGAAATGTACGTTAGTAGACATTGTAGGTGCGCTATGAGCTTTCTTGAGCGGAGTCTCTGATTGCTTATGAATAGATGGTGTCACGATTGAAGGTCCACGATTGAAGGTCCATGCATTTTCTAGCCCATGTCAGTGCATGAATTTGCCAATGCAGACCACCTTATACTTGTCCACAAGTATGTCTCGTTATTATTATTATTATTATTATTATTTATTTTTATTCCTATTTTTTGTGACATGGATATCTCAACAATGCATGGACCATGTTTCATCAAATGTTCATCATGTATAGGTATATATGTGAACATGTCACAGGAACATTTTCAAGGTCTTTACGTAATCGTGACGTCATGCACGAGCAATTTAATGAAAATCTATTATTTCATGTAGCTCTAAAACCGTTCATATCTGTGTAATGAAATTTGGCATGTATATAATTAATGACAAGACAATTAATTTCAATGAAAAAAAACGCGCGCGTACGCGTACGTTAGTGCATTAACGAGCGCGTAAAATAAAAAAATGCTCCAAATCAACTAGAAATTGTTTTGCATATGTTTGAGGCCATTTCTAGCATTTTTCAAATTTCCGCGCGTACGCGCGCGCGCGCGCGTTTTTCCGTGCGTTTAGCAAACGCAACGTCGGAAAACCGTTTTTTCACTGGATTCATGTTTCTGACACTGCAAACAACACATCCTGAAATTTTGAGCCATTTCTATGCAATAATAAGGTCGTGCGGGTGCGTCAAAGTTCAAAGTCCGCGCGTGCGTCAATACGTTTTTGTGTGCAAAAACATGACCACCTTCAATCGGCCATAGCTCCTCAGAATGGCTGGTGACCCCCAATTTTTTTTTCATATTTTGAAAGAGTGGCAACTGTAGATGCTATTTCATGTATCATTTGGTCGTTAAATATATCGTAACGTCATCATATTGCCATATGAATCGAAAAAATCAATTTTCATGTATGACGTCATAAACTCTTTTACCCGTTCTTGCGTATCTCAGTAATCTTTGGTCAATTTTGTTCCAAATTTCAGTATGTGATAGCTGAGACATTGCTCTATGAGGAAGTAGCCCTAATATTTCAATAGGATTCTATCTTCATGGTATGAATTTGATTATAGGCATTAATGTCAAAATCGATCGTAAGTACGTGTTATGTCAATGGAAGGGGTATTTATTAAATGACATGACGATCTTCTAGGAGCTGTATCTCGCTTATGTTCAATTCTGTTACTCTGAAATTTTAGTATGTTGTAGCTGAGTCTACTAGCTTTCGGGGGCGTCATCTTTATTTTTCAATCAGATGTCGCGATCATGGCGAAATTTCATCTTGAATATCAATTTCTTAATCATTCTAGCCCCTGCTGGGCATTACGTGTTAAGTGAATGGGAAGATGTGTGGCTCAATTGGTAAGGCGCCGCGTTTTAAGATCTCGAGGCCCCCGGTTCGATTCCTGGAGTGGGTAGGGTAAATTTTTGCATTCCTTTTACAATGTTTTTTTTGCCATCTTCTTCTGTTTTATCCCTCACTTTGTCATTCTCTTTGAGATTTACTTTCCCATCCGTTCTTTTTCCCCTTTATCTTACGTGGCTATTAATTACATGTTAGCACAATATACATGTAACCATTTAGGCATGTCTCTGAAATGTACGTAAGTAGACATTGTAGGTGCGCTCTGAGCTTTCTTGAGCGGAGTCTCTGATTGCTTATGAATAGATGGTGTCACGATTGAAGGTCCATATCACCGTGCATTTTCTAGCCCATGTCAGTGCATGAATTTGCCAATGCAGACCACCTTATACTTGTCCACAAGTATGTCTCGTTTATTTTTATTCCAAATTTTTGTGACATGGATATCTCAACAATGCATAAGCCATATTTCATGAAATGTTCATCATGTATGGACATATATGTGAACATGTTACAGCAACATTTTCAAGGTCATGACGTCATCGTGACGTCATCTACGAGCAGTTTAATGAAAAACTATTACCTCATGTAGCTCTAGAACTGGTCATCTCTGTGTAATGAAATTTGACATGCATATAATTAATGAGTAGCTAATTAATTTCATTGAAAAAAAACGCGCGCGTACGCGTACGTTAGTGCAAAAACGCGCGCGCAAAATTTTAAAATGCTCTAAATCAACTCAAAATTGTTTTGCATATGTTTCAGGCCATTTCTAGCATTTCAAAAATTTCCGCGCGTGCGCGCGCGTTCGCGCGTTTTTTCGTGCGTAACGCGAACAAAACGTCAAAATTCTGTTTTTTTACTGGATTCATGTTACTGACACTACATACAACACATCCTGTCATTTTGAGCCATTTCCATGCAATAACAAGGTCGTGCGGGTGCGTCAAAGTTCAAAGTCTGCGCGTGCGTCAATACGTTTTTGTGTGCAAATATTGCAAAAAACATGACTACCTTCAATCGGCCATAGCTCTTCAGAATGGCCGGTGACCCCCAATTTTTTTTCAATATTCTGAAAGAGTGGGAAATGTAGATGTGATTTAATGTTCGATTTACCTTTTAAATTTATGTTGATGTCATCATATTGCCATATGAATCGAAAAAATGATTTTTCATGTATGACGTCATGAACTTTTTTACCCGCTTTTGTGTATCTCAGTAATTCATGGTCAATTTTCTCCCAAATTTCAGTATGTTGTAGCTGAGACCTCGCTCCATGGTAGGAGTTGCCTTCATTTTTCATTTTGATGACGTCTTCACGGTGTAAATTTCATTATACGCATGAATGTCAAAATCGCACTTCCGTGTTATGTCAATGGAAGTGGTATTTATGAAATGACATGACGAGCTTCTAGGAGATGTATCTCACTAATATGTCAAGCTTTCACTCTGAAATTTCAGTATGTTGTAGCTGAGTCTACGAGCTTTCCGGAACGTTGTCTCCATTTTTTAATCAGATGTCGGGATCATGGTGAAATTTCAGCTTGAATATCGATTTCTTAATCATTCTAGCCCCTGCTGGGCATTACGTGTTAAGTGAATGGGAAGATTTGTGGCTCAATAGGTAAGGCGCCGTTTTAAGATCTCGAGGCCCCCGGTTCGATTCCTGGCGTGGGTAGGGTCAACTTTTGCATTCCTTTTGCAATGTTTATTTTGCCATCTTCTTCTGTTCTATGCCTCACTTTGTCATTCTCTTTGAGATTTTCTTTCCAATTCTTTTTTCTCTCACCCCATTCTCTTACATGACTATTAATCACGTTAGCATAAACATGTTACCATTTAGGAAATTCTCTGAAATTTTAGTATAATAGGTGCCCTATGAGCTTTCTTGAGCGATGTCTCACATTGCTTATGGATAGATGGTGTTACGAATGAAGGTCTATAGTCCAGCTTATACTTGTCCACAAGTATGTCTCGTTTATTATTAGGTGGTCTGTCGCCAACGACAGATCACCTCTTAATTTCGTTAGAATTTTCTTTCTTTCTTTATTTATTTTTATTCCAAATTTTTGTGACATGGATATCTCAACAATGCATAAGCCATATTTCATGAAATGTTCATCATCTATGGACATATATGTGAACATGTTACAGCAACATTTTCAAGGTCATGACGTCATCGTGACGTCATCTACGAGCAGTTTAATGAAAAACTATTACCTCATGTAGCTCTAGAACTGGTCATCTCTGTGTAATGAAATTTGACATGCATATGATTAATGAGTAGTTAATTAATTTCATTGAATAAAAACGCGCGCGTACGCGTACGTTAGTGCAAAAACGCGCGCGCAAAATTTTAAAATGCTCCAAATCAACTCAAAATTGTTTTGCATATGTTTCAGGCCATTTCTAGCATTTCAAAAATTTCCGCGCGTGCGCGCGCGTTCGCGCGTTTTTTCGTGCGTAACGCGAACAAAACGTCAAAATTCTGTTTTTTTACTGGATTCATGTTACTGACACTACATACAACACATCCTGTCATTTTGAGCCATTTCCATGCAATAACAAGGTCGTGCGGGTGCGTCAAAGTTCAAAGTCTGCGCGTGCGTCAATACGTTTTTGTGTGCAAATATTGCAAAAAACATGACTACCTTCAATCGGCCATAGCTCTTCAGAATGGCCGGTGACCCCCAATTTTTTTTCAATATTCTGAAAGAGTGGGAAATGTAGATGTGATTTAATGTTCGATTTACCTTTTAAATTTATGTTGATGTCATCATATTGCCATATGAATCGAAAAAATGATTTTTCATGTATGACGTCATGAACTTTTTTACCCGCTTTTGTGTATCTCAGTAATTCATGGTCAATTTTCTCCCAAATTTCAGTATGTTGTAGCTGAGACCTCGCTCCATAGTAGGAGTTGCCTTCATTTTTCATTTTGATGACGTCTTCACGGTGTAAATTTCATTATACGCATGAATGTCAAAATCGCACTTCCGTGTTATGTCAATGGAAGTGGTATTTATGAAATGACATGACGAGCTTCTAGGAGATGTATCTCACTAATATGTCAAGCTTTCACTCTGAAATTTCAGTATGTTGTAGCTGAGTCTACGAGCTTTCCGGAACGTTGTCTCCATTTTTTAATCAGATGTCGGGATCATGGTGAAATTTCAGCTTGAATATCGATTTCTTAATCATTCTAGCCCCTGCTGGGCATTACGTGTTAAGTGAATGGGAAGATTTGTGGCTCAATAGGTAAGGCGCCGTTTTAAGATCTCGAGGCCCCCGGTTCGATTCCTGGCGTGGGTAGGGTCAACTTTTGCATTCCTTTTGCAATGTTTATTTTGCCATCTTCTTCTGTTCTATGCCTCACTTTGTCATTCTCTTTGAGATTTTCTTTCCAATTCTTTTTTCTCTCACCCCATTCTCTTACATGACTATTAATCACGCGCGCGTTCGCGCGTTTTTTCGTGCGTAGCGCGTACGCACCGTCAAAATTCCGTTTTTTTACTGGTTTAAAGTTTTTGATATTGCTACCATCATATCCTGACATTTTGAGCCATTTCCATACAAAAACAAGGTCGTGAGAGTGCGTCAAAGTTGAATGTCCGCGCGTGCGTCAATACGTTTTTGTGTGCAAATATTGCAAAAAACATGACTGTCTTTATTTGGCCATAGCTCTTCAGAATGGCCGGTGACCCCCAATTTTTTTTTAATATTTAAAAAGAATATGAAATGTAGATGTCATTTCATGTGTCATTTTACCAGTAAGTACATGGTGACGTCATCATATTGCCATATAAATCGAAAAAATTAATTTTCAATTATGACGTCATAAACTTTTTTACCCGCTTTTGCATATCTCAGTTATCCTTGGTCAATTTTCTCCCAAATTTCACTATGTTGTAGCTGAGACCTTCTTCTATAGATAAAAACATTTATTTGTCATTTTGATGACGTCTTCATGGTGTAAATTTCATTATACGCATCGGTGTCATAATCGGACGCATGTACGTGTTATGTCAATGGAAGGGGTATTTATGAAATGACATGACGACCTACTAGGAGCTATATCTCGCTGATGTTTGAATCTGTTACTCTGAAATTTTAGTATGTTGTAGCTGAGTCTACTAGCTTTCGGAGTCGTTGCTCTGCTTTTTAATCAGATGTCGGGATCATGGTGAAATTTCAGGTTGAATATCGATTTCTTAATCATTCTAGCCACTGCCTTCGGGCATTACGTGTTAAGTAAATGGGAAGAGGTGTGGCTCAATGGGTAAGGCGCCGTTTTAAGATCACGAGGCCCGCGGTTCGATTCCTGGCGTGGGTAGGGTTAACTTTTGCATTCCTTTTGCAATGTTTATTTTGCCATCTTCTTCTGTTCTATCCCTCACTTTGTCATTCTCTTTGGGATTTTCTTTCCAATTCTTTTTCTCTCGCAAGTTTATCTTACATGACTATTAATTACATGTTGTTAGCATACATGTAACCATTAACACGATTTACGCAAGTCCCTAAAATGTTGATAATGATATAGGTGCGCTATGAGCTTACTTCAACGGACGTTGTCCCTGATTTTTAATGACTGCATGGTTTCACCGTGCATTAATCAGAACTTAGCATGAATTTCCAGACAGACCACCTCATACTTGTACACAAGTATCTCTCGTTTATTTATTTTTATTCCAAATTTTTGTGACATGGATATCTCAACAATGCATAACCCATATTTCATGAAATGTTCATCATGTATGGACATATATGTGAACATGTTACAGCAACATTTTCAAGGTCATGACGTCATCGTGACGTCATCTACGAGCAGTTTAATGAAAAACTATTACCTCATGTAGCTCTAGAACTGGTCATCTCTGTGTAATGAAATTTGACATGCATATAATTAATGAGTAGCTAATTAATTTCATTGAAAAAAAACGCGCGCGTACGCGTACGTTAGTGCAAAAACGCGCGCGCAAAATTTTAAAATGCTCCAAATCAACTCAAAATTGTTTTGCATATGTTTCAGGCCATTTCTAGCATTTCAAAAATTTCCGCGCGTGCGCGCGCGTTCGCGCGTTTTTTCGTGCGTAACGCGAACAAAACGTCAAAATTCTGTTTTTTTACTGGATTCATGTTACTGACACTACATACAACACATCCTGTCATTTTGAGCCATTTCCATGCAATAACAAGGTCGTGCGGGTGCGTCAAAGTTCAAAGTCTGCGCGTGCGTCAATACGTTTTTGTGTGCAAATATTGCAAAAAACATGACTACCTTCAATCGGCCATAGCTCTTCAGAATGGCCGGTGACCCCCAATTTTTTTTCAATATTCTGAAAGAGTGGGAAATGTAGATGTGATTTAATGTTCGATTTACCTTTTAAATTTATGTTGATGTCATCATATTGCCATATGAATCGAAAAAATGATTTTTCATGTATGACGTCATGAACTTTTTTACCCGCTTTTGTGTATCTCAGTAATTCATGGTCAATTTTCTCCCAAATTTCAGTATGTTGTAGCTGAGACCTCGCTCCATGGTAGGAGTTGCCTTCATTTTTCATTTTGATGACGTCTTCACGGTGTAAATTTCATTATACGCATGAATGTCAAAATCGCACTTCCGTGTTATGTCAATGGAAGTGGTATTTATGAAATGACATGACGAGCTTCTAGGAGATGTATCTCACTAATATGTCAAGCTTTCACTCTGAAATTTCAGTATGTTGTAGCTGAGTCTACGAGCTTTCCGGGACGTTGTCTCCATTTTTTAATCAGATGTCGGGATCATGGTGAAATTTCAGCTTGAATATCGATTTCTTAATCATTCTAGCCCCTGCTGGGCATTACGTGTTAAGTGAATGGGAAGATTTGTGGCTCAATAGGTAAGGCGCCGTTTTAAGATCTCGAGGCCCCCGGTTCGATTCCTGGCGTGGGTAGGGTCAACTTTTGCATTCCTTTTGCAATGTTTATTTTGCCATCTTCTTCTGTTCTATGCCTCACTTTGTCATTCTCTTTGAGATTTTCTTTCCAATTCTTTTTTCTCTCACCCCATTCTCTTACATGACTATTAATCACGTTAGCATAAACATGTTACCATTTAGGAAATTCTCTGAAATTTTAGTATAATAGGTGCCCTATGAGCTTTCTTGAGCGCTGTCTCACATTGCTTATGGATAGTTGGTGTCACGAATGAAGGTCTATAGTTCACCGTGCATTTTCCAGCCCATGTCTGTGCATGAATTTGCCAATGCAGACCACCTGATACTTGTCCACAAGTATGTCTCGTTATTATTATTATTATTATTTATTTTTATTCCTATTTTTTGTGACATGGATATCTCAACAATGCATGGACCATGTTTCATCAAATGTTCATCATGTATAGGTATATATGTGAACATGGTCCAGCAACATTTTCAAGGTCATTACGTAATCGTGACGTCATGTACGAGCAATTTAATGAAAATCTATTATTTCATGTAGCTCTAAAACCGTTCATCTCTGTGTAATGAAATTTGGCATGTATATAATTAATGACAAGACAATTAATTTCAATGAAAAAAAACGCGCGCGTACGCGTACGTTAGTGCAGTAACGCGCGCGTAAAATAAAAAAATGCTCCAAATCAACTAGAAATTGTTTTGCATATGTTTGAGGCCATTTCTAGCATTTTTCAAATTTCCGCGCGTACGCGCGCGCGCGCGCGTTTTTCCGTGCGTTTAGCAAACGCAACGTCGGAAAACCGTTTTTTTCACTGGATTCATCTTTTTGACACTGCAAACAACACATCCTGAAATTTTGAGCCATTTCCATGCAATAATAAGGTCGTACTGGTGCGTCAAAGTTCAAAGTCCGCGCGTGCGTCAATACGTTTTTGTGTGCAAATATTGCAAAAAACATGACCACCTTCAATCGGCCATAGCTCCTCAGAATGGCTGGTGACCCCCAATTTTTTTTTCATGTTTTGAAAGAGTGGGAACTGTAAATGCTATTTCATGTATCATTTGATCGTTAAATACATCGTAACGTCATCATATTGCCATATAATTCGAAAAAATCAATTTTCATGTATGACTTCATAAACTTTTTTACCCGTTCTTGCGTATTTCAGTAATCTTTGGCCAATTTTGTTTCAAATTTCAGTATGTGATAGCTGAGACATTGCTCTATGAGAAATTAGCCCTAATATTTCAATAGGATTCCATCTTCATGGTACAAATTTGATTATAGACATTAATGTCAAAATCGATCGTATATACGTGTTATGTCAATGGAAGGGGTATTTATTAAATGACATGACGATCTTCTAGGAGCTGTATCTCGCTTATGTTCAATTCTGTTACTCTGAAATTTTAGTATGTTGTAGCTGAGTCTACTAGCTTTCGGGGAGGTGATCTTTATTTTTTAATCAGATGTCGCGATCATGGCGAAATTTCATCTTGAATATCAATTTCTTAATCATTCTAGCCCCTGCTGGGCATTACGTGTTAAGTGAATGGGAAGATGTGTGGCTCAATTGGTAAGGCGCCGCCTTTTAAGATCTCGAGGCCCCCGGTTCGATCCCTGGAGTGGGTAGGGTAAATTTTTGCATTCCTTTTACAATGTTTTTTTTGCCATCTTCTTCTGTTCTATCCCTCACTTTGTCATTCTCTTTGAGATTTTCTTTCCCATTCGTTTTCTCTCGCCCCTTTATCTTACGTGGCTATTAATTACATGTTAGCACAATATACATGTAACCATTTAGGCATGTCTCTGAAATGTACGTTAGTAGACATTGTTAGGTGCGCTCTGAGCTTTCTTGAGCGGAGTCTCTGATTGCTTATGAATAAATGGTGTCACGATTAAAGGTCCATATCACCGTGCATTTTCTAGCCCATGTCAGTGCATGAATTTGCCAATGCAGACCACCTTATACTTGTCCACAAGTATGTCTCGTTTATCTTGCAGTCAACCTGATGCGGGTGATGGTCACCCTCCACTGCAGTAGATTGACTGCTGAAAAACTGGAGATGAGATCTTTAAATCTTAAGAAAGTATGTGGTTGCCCCTTTCATATTGGATTAAAGCAAATTGGAGTCTGTCATGATATGGCCAACACTGGGCCAAAGTAGCTGATCTGGAGTCCACAGCAACAGACTAAGGTGAAATCATATTTGTGTTTGAAAATATTTGGTTACCCCTTTCATATTGGATTAAACCCAGCTATGAATTATATGTAGGTCAATGAAAAACAGGGGCTCCAGGCAATATTGGCCCCCATTAATAGATTGTCATACATTATGTCGTTGAAGGTGTCTAATTCTTGATATGAGGCACGGATAAAAAACACCTGTAAATTAATGTTATGTTCTCCCCTGATGAAGATAATTCAGATTTATCATGATGTATTTAACATTGTCCAGTAGGGTTATCTCTTGGGTGCATAAACCTATAATGAATGTCCCAAATATTGAAAAACATGTCCAAAAAGCAAACAGTGTCATAAGTATTATGAATGTATCTTTTCATATCACATTTCATAAATATTGATAAAGTAATTAACATAACTCACTGTAATTACTGTAAACCCTCCCAATACCCAACATAACTCCGAAAAAGCACATTTTGTCTAGCCTGGCTAACAGGCTGTTGAGCATTTTTAATCCAAACTATTCAATAAAGGGGTCTGGATGCAGTAGACTAATCATTCTCCATTTCTTTTCTGGTTTGGAGGGATAAAAAAAGAGGAGAATGATAGTGTGACTAGTCTTATGAGTACTAGACTCTAATTTTCAGTTTGGATTAGAAATGTCCAACAGCCTGGAAGCCAGGCTACAGGTTTTAGCCAGACCTACCTCAGGCCTAGATTATTGGTGTGAAAGGGGTCCAATGGTTCAGACTTAAACCAGGAGAGAGAATATAGCCAAGTTTTTAGCCAGATCTACCTCAGGCCTAGATTATTGGTGTGAAAAGGGTCCAATGGTTCAGACTTAAACCAGGAGAGAGAATATAGCCAAGTTTTCAAGACAATCACAGATCTACCTCAGGCCTAGATTATTGGTGTGAAAAGGGTCCAATGGTTCAGACTTAAACCAGGAGAGAGAATATAGCCAAGTTTTCAAGACAATCACAGATCTACCTCAGGCCTAGATTATTGGTGTGAAAAGGGTCCAATGGTTCAGACTTAAACCAGGAGAGAGAATATAGCCAAGTTTTCAAGACAATCACAGATCTACCTCAGGCCTAGATTATTGGTGTGAAAAGGGTCCAATGGTTCAGACTTAAACCAGGAGAGAGAATATAGCCAAGTTTTCAAGACAATCACAGATCTACCTCAGGCCTAGATTATTGGTGTGAAAAGGGTCCAATGGTTCAGACTTAAACCAGGAGAGAGAATATAGCCAAGTTTTCAAGACAATCACAGATCTACCTCAGGCCTAGATTATTGGTGTGAAAAGGGTCCAATGGTTCAGACTTAAACCAGGAGAGAGAATATAGCCAAGTTTTCAAGACAATCACAGATCTACCTCAGGCCTAGATTATTGGTGTGAAAAGGGTCCAATGGTTCAGACTTAAACCAGGAGAGAGAATATAGCCAAGTTTTCAAGACAATCACAGATCTACCTCAGGCCTAGATTATTGGTGTGAAAAGGGTCCAATGGTTCAGACTTAAACCAGGAGAGAGAATCCAGGCAAGTTTTCAAGACAATCACAGATCTACCTTAGGCCTAGATTATTGGTGTGAAAAGGGTTCAATGGTTCAGAATTAAACCAGGAGAGAGAATAGAGCCAAGTTTTCAAGACAATCACTTGATACGGTTCCGGTATATGCATTGAGTGATGGGGAGCAAAGCATCACAAATATTTTGCCTTCAAGTTTGAAATTGAGAGTGCAATCACAAACAAATGGGAGGAGGTCTTGAGAGAGATTCAGATTTTATCTCCTGTTTTCAGAAAGGCTTGTA
Organism: Arbacia lixula; assembly: GCA_963669155.1. Taxonomy (NCBI): domain Eukaryota; kingdom Metazoa; phylum Echinodermata; class Echinoidea; order Arbacioida; family Arbaciidae; genus Arbacia; species Arbacia lixula. Next base: position 555,498 of record OZ022581.1, on the reverse strand, counting down.
ATTGAGATTTCAATAGAAGTTGAATGAATGTTTTGTTAACTTTCACTGGATTTGTTTCTTTTAAGTTTTATGATGATTAATTTGTTATCATCATGGGCAGTGAAGAAATACATGCTATGGGGTTATCATTGATATAAGACTTACACTCCACACAGAATGTGCAGGAGTAGGAACACTTCTGTAACGCGGTCCAAATGACGCTAACTAGTGTATGAAACTCTAGAAGGTAAAGGCATGCTCTAATGGTTTGTAGTTCTAAGACTTTCTTCCGTACTAGGCAAGCCAGATATGTTAATCAGTATGGCTCATATTTACAGCGGTGGTTTGAATTAGACGACCGCACACTAAACTTGGACCTGCTTTATGCGGCAAAGTAAATCATCTGATGCTGTCACAAAATTAGTGATTCTCATCACAGAATCTCAACGGTGGGTGATATCAATTATTTGATGTAATTATTATGTGGACATACTCAATATACAATAGTGATAACTCGGACAAAATCAATTATGTGGATTGATGTTTCATGTGCTTATATAAAGTTGAGGTTTAGTACCCCGTTTGCATTGAACCACTGTTCGGAATACGGACCTATGAATCTATTTATATGAGTCTTTTTAAACATCTACCCGCGCATTCAACAACAAGAAAATGACATCACAGCAAAGGAGGGAACGATCCCCTTTCTTAGTGGGAGAATGACAGAGTGCATTTCCTCTCAAATGTAAACCGAGCGAATAAGAGAGTGGAAAGGTGGACTTGGAGAAACTGTAGAAGATGAATAAGTCTTCCTCTGTGAAGGACTGTGCAAAGGGGCATAATGCATGCCGTATGATCCACTGACAGACATCCCTGAAGCCGGCAGCTATTTTTGGAGGACTCTATGCATAATGTTAGAACGCTATCCTGGTGACTCCCTTCAACATGCATGTGACGCTGCATTACCTGTAGGGTTTTCCTTGGTGAATAATTCAGTCATGATTATAGTACTAGTAGTTCAGGCTGTAAAGTGGAATTCTGCTCTCCTTTACTACTTTCAACCCCTGGAAAGTGGAATTACACTCTCCTATACTACTTTCACTCAAATAAATTGCATGATCTGGTAGAGGAGTCTAGTATGAGCAATGTTAATTATACACTTCTCCCAGGTCTGAATGAGGCGGAGAAGATCTAAAGACCAAGTAGTCTACTTCAACCAGACCTTGACCCACTTCTTGTCTGAGTTTGAATAACAAATGATCAGCAGCCTCAAAGACAGGCTGATGGATGAAATATGATAATTTTTAGGTATTAGAAATATATAAAAACAGTTCTTTGAAAGAGGACCTGCATTCATACATTTTGTATGATGTCCTTTATTATATATCATATATGTATGATCTATAAATATTTACTATCAATCATATCACTTTTTGGTGACCAATTTGCAACAGGCTATAGAAGGAGACTTGCAGTTTCACTTGGTTTGGTGCATGTGGAAGCATTTCTATGTTTGTGTAACATGAAGTTTGTCATCAGTTGATCTTTCTTGCCCTTTTGATAAGCGTCATTTTATGTTGACTATGTTCATGTCAGTATTTGTTCACAGGGCCCCCAGAGAGAACAGTACAAGAAGACTCAATAGATTCATAAATGAATACTTCCTTAAAGGGTAGGAGAAGTGTCACACAGACTGGAGAGTGTTACCAAGCAGTTTTGAGTTGCTTATGTTAAGTCGTGTGAGTGACTAATGATTATTGTTAATATCAGAAAGGAGGACTCTTGTTGACACCCTAACCACAAGGTGGACTAATTCAAGCAAGAATGATGATGAAATGAGTGACTTGCCTCCCTCGTGGAGATAAAATGAGATCCCTGCAAACGGTGATTCATGGCTCTTCAAGGAACCGTATCTTTTCACACTTTCTGGACAGTTGCAATTTGCTGTTTCATGCTAGTTTTTCTTCTTTATATGTTAGCTAATGTCTTTTGTCTTGAAGTGTGGTCTTTAAATAACTATCACCAATAATCTCTGCTACCTTATTTAGCACGACTGCATCAATTCCTCGTTGCATTTTACATTATCTAGGAAATATCTCAGTATCAGTCATGAATGGGTTTTTGTGCATGGTATGCTATGAGGCGAGAAGTGCCACAGTTAAATTTCAAAGCTCAATATTGACATGGTCGCAGAGGAACTGCTTCCTCACTATCCCACCAACCCACCCACAAGCCCACAAATGTCTATATCACTTCTGATCGTTCCAGTCACATGATTATAAACAGGAGGCGTGTCGGGGATCTGACCCCTTGTTTTTAGAATTAAGGGGACTTTTTGTCCAATATCCAAACTACGGCTCAAAGTAAGTTAGGAAATTTAATATGACACTTCATCCATCATTCCTATAACAGTAGGATGACTAGACACTGGACAAACATGGGGAAGTGGACTTCAACTAATTGTGCTAACCTCCAATTCTCTTTATTTAGAGTTATGACTCCATTTGGGTCAAAGAGGGAGAGAGGGGCTTTTGTTTTACTGTTATACAAACTACAGTGTTTGTGAATGCAGCATTCCATTACAGGAATAACACATCGTTCACTCTACCTTAGAAATATAGGGGAAAAAACAGTTTTATGAAGGTTTTAGGTTAATGAGGCAGAAGTATATATGACAGTTCTGAAGTTCTATGATATTTAATCCCTCTGAATTAATGGACAAAAAACAACACGACCTTTATGAGGGTTTGGGGTAAATGAAGTGAAGGAGTTATGATATTTCTGAAGTTTTATGACACATGAAATCTAGCAATACAATCATGCATTTACAATTTGACTTGTCTGCAGATAACGCATTGCATAATGATGTGCTCAAATGCCTTACACTCAAGGACAATGCAATGTGACATAATGTGTGGTGCACAAACAGCTTATAGAGTGTTAAGGATGTGGTTCCATGGGATAAATGAAGTTGCCCATGAATGCTGTGATAAAGATTCTTTCCACTAAATCTTTCTCCAATCTGCTTCTTTAATATTTCGCCTAAACAATACTAATTTTATTATGCATCCAAATGTATGCACGTTTCTCAAACGATATATCATTCAAACAATATGTTACTGAAACAATATGTTACTCAAGAGATACGTTACTGAAAGTTACCTTAAAGCATGTCCAAGGTTTTCTGAGTAGCAACAACTAATAGATTCAGAGTGTATTCCACCCATTGAAACTGAATCACCAGTTACAGGTGCATGTAAGAACATGTTACCGTGCAGTTAGGAGAAAGCTGTGAATACATTACAAAACATGGTTTATTCAAAGCACCTAATCATAAGGGTTTTGATCCTATATAAGATCAATTCTGATTATAAAATGTGTTGTCACGGCAAAGGCCTGTGTTGCCCTCTGTTTGGTCTTTCCCCCTCCGTGAATCCTCATTGACCTGGAAAGCCTGCTTGAAGCAGAGTGGAAAAATAAAACCAGGGAGGAAGCATGCCTTGATGAGCTTGATCTTGAACTCTTAAAAAGTACAGATCAATGCTCAGTGTTCTAGAGCAGTGTAACAGAAGACCACATATGAATATATCCAAATGAAATAAAAACAAGGATGTTTGTTGTTTATTTTGCTCACTAGTTCTTGTGCTTCCTCTACCTTATCCAAATTCATTAGCATCAATGGTGCTATGAAAAATTTAATTTGTTTTATTGATATTTCATCTTGAATCCTTCAAAAAGTGCATTGTAGATGCTCAGTGTTTGAGAGTAGTGGAACAATACAGCATTTCTCAAAAGTAAGCAAAAACAACAATTATTTTTGTTGTTTATTTGATAGATATTTCCTGTACGATTTCTATTTCATCCAAAGTAATTAGCATCAATGATGTTATGAATGATTTTAGATTTCTTATATTATCATTTCATGCATTGGGTAGGTGAAGAAATATATACATTTGATGCAGAAAAGGTATGTGTACCATTAGTTATAATAAGAGTTAACATAATAACAATGACTGTATAAACAAGTGATGAAAAACCTATCAAATAAACTAAAAAATTGACAGGTCATTAGAGCCTGCCTCTGTCTACCATTGTCCATACCTTTAAGTCATTAAGCACTATTGATGCATTTGTGCACAACTATTCTACACAAAGCCCATAGAGCAGCATTTTCCTTCGCACACATGAGGGTAATGAACAGCCATTAGTATACCCTAGCATCATGCTTGTAATTAATTTATGCTTCAACCATGTCAGGTTTGCATAATCATGGCATAACTATAGTTCTTGAGTATACCACTATTGTAAAATGGCATGTGTTTTACCCAGAATTTCCAAGTTTTCTTCCTAAAAAGAGAAAGATTGTAAAACTGAGAAGTGGTCTCCTTTGCACAGCATGATAGTCCAGACCATGGGTCTCAGTCTTTAACGAGCCTTCTGTTATCTTGATGGTCAGTTTGTAAAGGTCACTTGTAATGACCATGACTGTTTGATGGTCAGTGATAAGGGACAACATTCCACAAGGTTAAGTGGCTAATATAATTTTGATTTTTAGCATAATATACCACAAGTTATAGTAGTAACATGTGAAAAACCATTGCTTGGAATCGCCCAGACAAAGAGAGAAAAAGAGAGCAAGGGTTGGGTAGGGGCGGGGGGTGGATGGGCATTAGAAAGGAACATGGTCAACAGCAGGTTATAGTACAATATTGGGTATGGTGCAGCACCCAAGAGAGGGAGAAAGAGAGAGGGAGAGAGAGAGGGAGGGAGAGAGAGATGTGTGTGTGGGGGAGGGGGGGAGGGGGGAGCGGGGGGGGGGGGGGGGGATGGCGGTGGCCTGGGGGTGGTGGTGATGGTATAGAGAGGAAATGGAGAAAAAGAGAGTATACATGTATGGTTTGGAATGGTATAGCACACTAGAGAACGAGAGAGAGAGGTAAGGCAATGGGCAGAAAATGGAGAACAGAATTGTGGTACAGTAATATGTGAGTGAGTATGGCGTGGTAAAAAAGAGAAGAAAATAAAAGTTTATATGTCTTCATAACATGTACAATGCACACTAAAATGATTGATGTTTAATGCAAGCTGTATTGTTATGAACAAAGGTAAAACTGAACATCCATTCCCCTATCAAGTTAACAGCCTGAAGATGAATAACGACACTATGAAAGTGATTATTCTTATCATTGTTCACTGCATTAGGCAGGTGCATGCTTACACTCGATTTGACATGAAAATGCAAGTAATTTATTATTTCCACCTGACACCTCGCCTTCTTTCCCCCTTCAGATATTCAGGGAACCTCGCGAGAAACGCATTAATTTTTAGATATTAGGTTTTTCAAAGCTGTGAAGCATTGTGGGAGGGGCAAGATGCTACATTCCAAAAAGGGAAACAAAATTACACTTAATATCCTCTCAAGAGGACACACCCCTTTTTTTAATATCTTTGGAGCGTCTCCTCACATTTACCCAATACTATGCATAGTTTGGAAGGGAAAGGCAGTCTAAGGAGATATATCATAAGCTGATTTGACTGAGATGTGTAATTATGGATCTCAGTATTTCTAGTGTATTGAATGTAATCAGTGATATGGTCATCTCATTGAGTCTATGAGAGAATTATACTAACTGAGAATGTGAATAGATCTATCGTTATATTGTCAGAAAGAAAGAAGTCCTCGATTAGGACTTTATCAATACTTGGAAAGGGGAATGAGGTTATGGCCATTGAGACTTAAGCAAAGAACTTCTCACGTTATAATGTAAATCAATCCTTTCCTCTGACAACGAGCTCTGTCTCCATGAGATGCTCATCCATAAGAGGTGTGTGATGACAGATCCGGGCAAGTGAGAAGGAGAATTCTATTCATTGATCACTTCGCATGAATTCTAAGTGATGTCTGGAATTGTTTGTCTGTGATGAATGATAACAGTCTAGGTATGCTTCCTAGAGACCAAATGGCCTTATGGATAGGTGGTCTCTTGGATTGTCTTATCAAATGAAAAATCTTGCCATAAACTCCTTTTGTTAATAGTTAGTGGCTTCTACAAAAAATACAACTGTATATATCTCCATATGCTTCATTGAAATAGTCTTATTTTATTCTCATTCCTGGCCATGATTATGTATAAGTGAGGATGTGGGTTATTGAACTTTATAACACTTGTACTAAAATAATGTGATAATAAAGTGCTGTGAGTGTAGATGTCATGGTCAAATAATTTTTTTAAAACTAGTTAAGTTCAGTTCTTCCCTTATTTTGGTTTAAATTCAATGTATTGCAAGTCATTCCAGATCTGTTGACATATATACTTATTCAACATTAAGGGTGATGAGTTTCTTTGTTCTTAAAGAGTTTTAGATTGCCCTGAGTGTACCTGGCAGCTGCTCTTTAATTATGATGCATATGTGATTGCGTCACATCCACCTGGGTGGTACAAGGGGTCATGTAGATTCCATGTCAGTCACAGTCACAGTCACAGTCACAGCCACAGCCATAGCAATGTAGATCTATAACGTGAAGGGAGACTGGATGAAGGTGAATCATTGATAAGCTGTCTTTGATCTGATCATATCAGGTGCTTGCACTTTTCTTGTGATTCATCAGCAAGACGAGAAAGCTTTCCTTCAAGACACACACCCTGTTATATAACTCTCCCGCTTTATCCAATCATGGACATGACCACAATGCAATTGTGGCCTCTAGTGAATGGCATATGATATCTCAAGAAGCTTGCATATCTGCCTCAAGTTGGTGCTCTATTTAACCCTCTCATTGCTAATGGCATGGAGATTTGCAGTAAGTCACAAAATGAGAAAGAAAGAAAGAAAAATTCTAACGTAATTTGAAGGTGATCTGTCGATCATGACAGACCACCTAAAAATGATCAAAACTTGTCTGTGTATCATTAAAAATTTGGAGATACGTTTGGACTTTTGAGGGTGCTTTTTTACTGTGAAGATATTCTACATAAGAACCAACCAATATGAAGAGAAATCAAAGGGAAACACCAACATTCACTGTACCACTTGTGCAAAGACATATCGTACAGTGTTCAGCTAGTTGAATAAATGTTATTTACTCTATTCTTTTCACGTCATGTACATGGATGATGTAGTGGTGCAGTTTACATTCATTGTTTGGTTTCTTAATGTGATGAAAATAAGTAGGTGTTACTCAGAACAGCTGATTATGAAATTATCCTTTTCACAACAGATTTCTTCACATTTATAGAATGGAGCATCATCTTGCCATTACATGGAAGATTTCAATGTGTTTTTTAATTCAGTGACCAGATAGTGGAATGTGTAATTATCAACCATACATGATTTACCTTGAAAGGTTATTTTGCTGCCTCCATTGTGATAATGATTGTCACACTTTGTGATGGACTGGTCGAGCAAAATAAGCCTTTTTGAGAGTGTGTAGCATTGTTACAGTAATGATACAAATTTAATGAAGACTTACAACAGCGTTTAATCTTTGATGCACCTCAGATCATGGAGGATGAAACTGATTGGTTTCACACTGCTGAACTGAACCTTTCCTGTGCCAGACTAAATGCTGCTCTATGGGAGTTGTGTGTATTAATGGTGAAGTGAGCCACACGTTGCATGTTAGGGGTTAATAGCAACAGAGACTGAAACGATAGGGGTAAACAACAAACATGTGTCCATTTTCACCAAGATGAAGCTGTTTGTTTGGATGTGTTTGTGTGTGAGGGCCACGCCCCTACAAAGAAACCCCTCCAAGGAACACTTTTGACCCTCTAGAGACTCTAAATGGATAATTCAAGTCGTGGCTTAACGGATAAAGATGGTCCTTTAACACCCTGGCAATGTCTTATAAAGAATTAAGATTAATACTTATCATAACTCTGTATATAATAGCTAGGGGATTGGACTAGCAAGTGATTCAGCTCAATGGCAACTCTTTATAACAAGGGGCCCCTCACAAGTTTCATTCAATTATTTGATACGGAATACAACTATGTGAGATACAGGCAATAGTGTCATAATAGCCAGCTATCATTAGACATGTTTTTCTGCCCGAGCTCTCTCAGGGAGTTTGAAATTAGTTTAATCTCCTTTTTTTTTTAAAGTTGATCCTTGTGATAAAGGTCATAAACCATGTGTTTGTTAAGCTTCATGTCGGGTATGATGATGGGATGTGATTCATGCTTGCAAACAACACTCAGTAAACTGTGGAATGTTGGTAAATTGTGCTAGTTCCTGCTGGTTCAGGCTTTGAATTGCGCCATTGTTTCTCATGATATTTCCACAATAGGCTATTAATAAAAAAGGCTAGACTCATTTGATTTAATCATGTGAGGAAAAGGGTAACCATGGTTACAAAACTGAATGTGACTTGTATGGAGAATGACGGGACGAGGATGAATGGGAAAGAGGGGGAAGGGGGAAGGTGTGAGAAAGTGACGGAATCTAAAGGAGAGAGAAGGTGGGGGGACTAGAAAGGAAGAAAACGGGAGAACGTATTGAAATAAAGTCACTGATGATGAGAGTCATATAGCCTAGCTTGCAGGCTGTTTGACATTTCTAATCAAAACTGAAACTTAGAGTCTGGTACTTATAAGACTAGTCACTGTATCATTCTCATTTCTCATGTTTGTGTGAGCTGGAGAAGAAATGAAGAATGACTAGTCTCCCTCAACCAGACCCCTTTAAAGAACACTTGGATTTGAAATGTCTAACAGCCTGTGAGCGAGGCTAAAGGGCAGATCACAGTAGAAGAATACTATAAATGTAGCAGACAATTAGACAAGTCGAAAGCCAAAAAATCTTTTGCTTTCAGAAAAAACGAGAAAAACTAGTGATCATGAGGAAATGTTACATTGCTTCATAATAGAGATTCATTGCGAGAAACAGTGGAAAGGAAGAATGAAGGAAAAAGTGTGGAAAGGAGAAAGAGGCTTAGACAGAAACAAGATGGACAGAAAGAAGGAAGGACAGAGAGAATGAGAAGGAGGTGCAATTGTTCCTCACCATTCACTAAAAAATTCCATAATTAAATCTTTCCTATAATTTGATTTACCTTATTTCCACTATATCCTTTCTGTAATAGGAATAAATCTTTGATTTCTTGTGGTTTCAGCCCCGCATCCTCGCTCTTTTCCTCTCTCTTCAGAACCTCAAGGGAGATTTGGAGGTTAGCTCGTCGAATGCCAAACAAATTCATGTTGTGTAATGTGTGAAACAGATGCACACCTCTGGCTATTACACAAAGCTGGAAATCAAGTGGATCGGCAGAAAGGTGAAGGCTAATAATAAGAACTCGACTATTTTTTGAGAGGCCAATATTGCATCATTTCAACAAAAGAATGTATTAGATTGCGGTATTAGCTTCTCCTGTCCTGAACAAACTTCTACTCTATAGTATGTTGAGGAGAAGGATGAGGAGGAGATCAAAGGAAGGGAATTACAAAGCTATTGGTTTCACAAAGACGTAACCAACGATGAAGAAAAAAATCCAATGGAACATAGTGAATAACAATAATTAAGCCCTGTCAGATAATTCCCATAAAAGTGTTGTTATTAATGTATTAGAAAGGAAGAGGATTAAAGCTGTATTTCTGTATACCTTCCCCTTTTGTTCACCTCCTGTCAGAATCTCTTTACTAATCCTTTTAAGGATGTGCGTGGCTTAATCCACCTGCTTTCTGCCTTTCTTGAATCCAGGGCAGCTGTATTGCTCTCCCTTTTTCTACCAGAAATCAAACCCCTTTACCTCCCACTCCATCTTGGTCGCTCGTTGGGTCTCTCCTTTTCAAGCCGCGGTCGTAATCTCATCAAGCCCAGCATCCTTGAGGTGATCAAGCAAGTTTGTGCGAGCACCTTCACGGAAACAGAAGAAGAAATCCCGTAATGAAGGCTGTCTTCTTCACAAACGACGGTTGACTTTTTAATCTTCGTGAAAGCGGGTGTGTTCAGATTTGGACTGGGCAGCGTGTGCTCACTTGTTGTAGTATTTAATTATGTAAATTAAATGTAAACACATAACTTCACAACCTTGTAGGAAATGCAGTTGGATTGTGTGTGTTATTTAATTGTGCCTTAAGTATGATTGCTTCATCTAATTTGTCATGTGTTTAAACAAACAAAAATATTCCCTGTATCTGAAGATTTTGTACACCTACAGCAAGGTACCCATGAGATTTCATGGTATGTCAAGTGATGTCGTTGACTTCTTAACTGTTCATATTTTTATTATGAACATTATTATTGAATACCACCACAAATGACAGGTGATTTTTGTAAATCCCTTCTTACAGGTGTGTGAAATATATCATATGTGTATCATTGATATACAGCATGTGAAGTTAATAATATTGCATATTCCATTCATATTGGTTGGGAAACTTTTAAAAACAACAGGTGCAATATGATTTTGGTTACATCCAGAACAGAGTTATGATTGACAGGTGTGTAATATTTAAAGTATGTTGCATCCTCACTGGGAATGAAGAGCAGAGTGAATGACAGGTGCAGACATTCCTATGGAGAACATTAGTGCCACACACGCTATTATCACAATATATTGCTTCCATATTCCTGACGAATAGGGTAGGGAGTTGACAGGTGTGCAGTATGTAAAATCTATTGCAGTAATACAGGAAGACAACAGTAGTGTCTTTACATGGGCTGTGTGGCATTCTTCCAGGGAGTATTTTAAGAACAAAACGAATCATACGGGATAAAGTCATCCCCCATTTCTGGCTACAAAGGGTGTGTTTAATCCCCTTGTGATGGTTCATTGTGGTATATCATCAAGAGATATGAGTACTAGATTCTTACATATTTTAGTTTGAATTACAAATGTCCAACAATCTGGTAGCCAGGATAAATAAAAGCTGATGTGTTATGGTACACTTGTGGATTAACTGTTTCATACAGGCACAGAAGCTTGGTGTGAAGTTAGACTGCATTCAGGAGATTTTGCGCATGTGTGCAGTGATATCAGGAGTGTGTGGAAACTTGATAAACACATTGTGTGCCAGACTAACTGCTGTTCTTATAACCTAGTCAGACTAGAGGCGGAGTAAGCCAGAATGCCATCAGAATGAAAATTCTTGGCGCATTCCTGGATATTCAAAGTGCATTCTAAAAATTCTGACTGCATTCTGAGTGCATTTCAAATATTCTGATGACATTTCAACAATATTTGAAACATTCTGATCACATACGTGGGAGAATTGAATCACATAAAAGCATGGCTAGCTGTTGCTGCAACGTCAGTCAGCATTGAGGAGTCACGGAGGAGCATTAAGGTCATGCCGCATTTGAGTGGCATTTTTACATATTTAGATCAATTCTAAATTCCCTCCCGATTGTGGCTCAAATTTTGAAAAAAAAAATCATTCCGGCTGGTTCTGCTTCAATGAAGCACATAGGGACTTAAATTCATTTTTTGTGATATGCGCTATACAAGAATTGTTCATTATTATAATTATTATTATTCCTGCTGATTCCGAATAAGTGTGACGGGGCTTTAGGGAGTTGTGTGTATTACTTATGTCAAAAGACACATGTGGCACTCAAACAGTTAACCCTTCAGGCATCACTATAACACTAATCACATTAATCACTTAGAATGGTACTTTGTCTCACCCCAATAGGCTTAAACGTTCAACAGAAGCTTAGTTGATCTGAATCAGGCCTAAATCTGAACTTGGCTTGAGGGTCTCGTGGTGACTTGTCATGGGCGTATGTGAACACACTTGGTGAAACGCTCGTCTTTCTTCAAAAGTAACCGTGTAAGTCATCCAGTCACTCAGCGTAAGAAAGGTTGCGGCTGGCCGCGGCTTGACAAAGATTGCCCAAGGGCTGATTGAGAAGAAGAGAAGGAGGAGGAGATGGAGGAGGAGATGGAGATGGAGGAGGAGGAGATCAAAAGAGGAAGCACAAAGCTATCGGCTTTACTAGCGCGTAACCAACGATGAAGATCTCCTTACTCGGTCGATTCCTAACTTCCTGGGAATCAGATACACGTCTTTGGGTTCCAGCATTCAGCTACACAGCATTCAGCTGCTGACAGCACATGTGCACGTCTTACAGCGTGAAGTAGTGACGGTTAATACCTACATCGCTAGGTCTTGTGTTTATTCGATTTCAATGAGAGAATTTGGGTTGAAAGAGCTAACGTACAATCTTACAAACTAAATTGACATTGGCTACAACAATATCTTCAATCTTGTTACCCAAGAGAACTTTTTGTAATGTCACAATTATCCATGAATGTATCAGTACTTATTTATTTATCATATGCAATATCTTCTGTGAAAAATGAGAGAAGGTAACAAGTGTGAGACAAGAAGTAGTTTTTGTCAATAGTATTGTTTAATGAATGCGGGAACAAAACAACAGGCAGGTGTGTAGAAGTCCTTTTATGAAATCTGGGAGAAGCAGCATACCTCTTTGTAAAGTTTAAGTGTAATTCTAGAGAAGATAAATGTCATGCTACAGCATACCGGTAATCCCAATCTGCCCTTTGAGTTGAGGACTTACAAGCTGTCAAGAGAACAGATTAATTTCTTGAGAATGATATCCATGTTTGTCTACATTCAGGTGACATTTTACATATCTCTTGGATACATATAGCTTTCAAATTGTGCATCCTTTCCACTAGTAGAAAAAAATGCCAGGTTGTTTTTAGCTTTTGCAAACCCAGGATGTGTTGCTTATTATGTGAAAGTATGACATTTTGCAACTTCTTAAAATACCAAATCATATCTCTCACTCTGCCCTTCTCCATCCTTCCTTAGTATTCTAGTGAAATGATGGATAACTTGGCAAGTCTATATCTATAAAAGGCTTGTCTGTGATTCATCCTGCATCTTTGTGACTCCCAATAAAAAAAAGTGTATTCATAAATGAACCATTTAACAAGCATTGAAAAAAAACTTTTATTGAATTTTGAACTTTTGAATTTTATTTAAGGGGAAGCAAATCTCAAGGACAGTTGATGTAGATACCATCAGCAAAAGCAGGAGAATCCATACTGATTGGCACTTCAAAAGCCTCGATGGTCATTGGGACATTTTGGGGCACCTGGGTAAGGGCTACCTCGTGAAACATTATCCCTAAAGGCCCAGCCCACTCTCTCCAACCTCTCTTGCAATGTCAAAAGAACACTTAAAATAATCAATGTCACTCTTTTTTTGACGGTGGTAATGTTCAAATGTTTATGCATAGTAAGTTTGGATTATCAGTAACTTGATGGGTCGCAAATGTAACCTAAGTCATTCTGTTAAGGATTTCAACCAGGGAATCAGTATGATGAGTGAGTTTGTCCATGAAATAACTACAGTGAGTCAAGAAATTCACTTACCTGGTAGTTGTTATAATTTTGTTGGCCAAATTTAGAATGAGTACACATACTATATAGGTTGTTTCTCTCTCTCAGTCCCACAGGTGATAAATTGTGTTATTATTGACATGGGACTATCAGTGGTTGGTACTGAGAAGGTTAAACAACTGTTGAGAGTGCGGTCCCTAATAAGTATGTAACATTGCAATGATGTTGTACCCCATCTTTATTTCCTGTATCTTAGATAAAGTCCAAGTCTTCCAAGGAGCAAGTCAGCAAGAACAATGCAACGTTTGCTGCGGTCCAAGAAACCATGACGGTCACTGTGAAGGAGAATAGCAAGCAAGCTGCACAACAGGCCAAGGTAATTTATTTTAGTAAAATATTTATTTTGGGTTTAATACTCAAAACTAGAGCTAAAACAGTGTTATGTAAGTGATAAAGAATTCTTTCCTTTCCCTTTAAAGTTTTTACCCACGAGGTGGGTCAACTATCCTGAGAGAGTATAACCCATTTCTATTCATCAGCAAAACATTCAGAGAGGAAAGGAGAGATAGAGAGAGAGAGAGAGAGAGAGAGAGAGAGGGAGGGAGGCAAACAGAGGAGAAAGGAAGAAAGAGATGCAAAGAGGGAAGGAGAGTGAGAGGGATGCAGAAAAAAAAAGAAAGACAAAAGAGGGAAGGAGAGCGAGAGGGATGCAGAAAAAAAAGAAAGACAAAAGAGGGAAGGAGAGCGAGAGAGATGCAGAAAAAAAAAAGAAAGACAAAGAGGGAAGGAGAGTGAGAGAGATGCAGAAAGAAAGAGAGAAAGAGACGGACAGAGAGAGAGAGAGATAATGATGGTACAGTGAGAGAGATATAGGGAGAGAGAGAGAGAGAGAGATGATGATGGTACAGTGAGAGGGATAGAGGGAGAGAGAGAGAGAGAGAGAGAGAGGGAGAGAGAGAGAAAGAGAGAGAGAGATGATGACGGTACAGTGAGAGGGATAGAGGGAGAAGGGCAGAGGCGGAAACCCCATGCATTGAGATAACAAATCTGAAGAAGTAATGACATGCTTTCAAGTCATAATCATGTCACACCATTAGGTGCAATGTCACATGGATAAGAACATATATCATTATCCAGCTGGTGGAAATGATACTTCTCTAATCTTTTAGGACTGTTAAAAAAAGTAAGTGGTATTTTGTTAAGGTGTTAGTACTGTTACAACAAGATACAATGGCAGTTGAGGGAGGAGAGAGGAGGAGGAGGAGAGAGGGAGGAGAGAATCCTGGGTGTGAAGAGAGGATAATGGATATAAAGAAGGCACCAAGGATCAAGGGATCAAGGAGGATTAGGTGGCTAATCGGCTCACTCCCATGAAGGAGTTAATCCCCTTATTACTGTAGGTGCGTAAATGTGTACAAATAAATAGTCCTTTAATGGCTTGGTACTGAGAGGGTTTGATGTATTTGCTACCAACTTCAAAATGATCCCATTCAAATATATCTCTGAGGATTTATGGATTTGAACAAAGAAACCTCTAGAAGAAGCAGAGAGATAGGAAACATACATTGTAAGTGTAACAACAATATGAAAGGATATGTTTCGCTTTGGGAGAATGTGAATGGGGGGAGAGAGGCATTAGAACCTGAGGTGTGAAGAATGGATAAACTCTCTTTGCGGCCATTGATGGATTTATTTCTTTGTTTGAGAAATACGCACAGATCCCATAGAGCGATATTTTGTGTGGCACACAATGTGTTTGAGAGGATTAAGCAGGTAGTCAGGAAAGTGTGATAAGCTGGATTATACAATACATTAACTCAAGAATGGTATCATTCAAAGAAAGCTTGTGGTACTAACAAGTGTATAAATAGACAAGCTGGATAAGGGATATCTTTGAATATATAGGAGATGGTAGAGAAGGGAGAGAAAAAAATGAAAGAATACTTTATGTGTGAATCTCTAATGATCTATCTATCTATGTATCTATGTATGTATGTATGTATGTATCTATCTATCTATCTATCTGTCTGTTTCTCTATTTATCTGTCTGTCCGTCTGTCTGTCTATCTATCTATCTATCTATCTATCTATCTATCTATCTATCTATCTATCTATCTATCTATTTATACATACATACATGTATTCTTCTTCTTCTTAATGCTTGATTGATACCATTCGTAGGCTGAATTGCCTTCTATCGTGAACCACGAGGGGTCGGCATCTCTCACCCGTTTTTTATGAGAGGCTTTCTGACCACTCCACTTGGTTTTCACCCTGCTCTTAATCGAGAAGTGAAGTGGGTTCTTTAACGTGCATAGAGTGTGGCTGTTGTATACACGGGACCTCTATTTAGCATCCTATCCGAGGGACGGAGTGTTTTCCAACGAAGGGGGGAGGCGCGAAAACACTCAACGCTGGCTCTTTTGCAAAGGACTTGTGTGGGACTCGAACCCAGGGCCTTGCCATTGAGAGACAAACTCTCTACCAATGAGCCACACTGCTCTCCCATCCTCTCATGTATATCCATCTCTCTATCTTTCTATCTTTCTTTCTATCGTCTCTTCTATGTCTCTCCACCCAGAAGGAAGGACTCTTCATTACAATTCCATTTCCTCCTTTCTCACGCTCGTCTCATCCATGTAACAACACCCTAAATTCTTTCGTGTCATACATATGTGAATAATATGAATAATAGATGACAGAGGATTATGTAATATTAGGTTATCAGCTCCTTCCCTAGAGTGTAACAATGGATGAGGCAGAGAATGAACTCTAGCTTACAAGTGACATGATCTCCCTCTCCTACAGACCACACTGACTCAGGAGGAATTCCTTGTTTGATGTTACAGCATTCTTTGGATAAGCACATGTAATTAATGATATCCTTACCACAAGTGTTACTATTGTGCTTAAACTCTAGGTCCCTTGATGATTGACAGCTGGAAGCTTATAGGAAAGAAGTGCTTCCTGATGGCTACCCTAATATACACTCTAGCTCAAAGGAATTAGCATAGGGAAAGGGAGAGGGAAGAAAGGGAAGGAGCCACAGTTTTAAACCACGGTATATTTTGTCTAGTTCAGCATGAAACATGATGCATTAGCCTAAAAAGCATCATGTTTCATGCTGAACTGGACAAAATATACCGCGGTTTAGAACTGCGGCTCCTTCCTTTTCTTCCCTTACCCTTTCCCTATGCCATTTCCTTTGAGCTGGAGTGTAGTATATGAAGACCACTCAAGGGAGACAAGAAGTGTGGTCTTTATGTGCAAGTCACTTTAACACAGGTTTCAATGAGAAACATTTTTCAGAGGAAACACAACATGTGGCTTTTATGAGCAGGTAGTCTATTTACACAGGTGGTCTCTAAAGTAGGTTTCAGTATAATATGTTAATTTTACTAAAGAGTAGAAATACCAGAGAAATATATTGTCAAAAATTTGAGACAATTCCAGACTTCCACAGATAGGTTACTGATTTGTGTTTGAAAAATGAGAACTATTAGAACTAACTGATGCCTGATCATTAACCCTCATTGATAACTCCATTGGTTTGGGAAGATTATATATAGTAAGTTTCAGGGTACACCATATGTTAGTCCTTACAAGGACTGTTAGGTTATTCCTTCAGAAAAGCTCTGAAAAAGATGCACAGAGAATGAGTGAGAAAAGAAAGAATATAGAGTATTCTTTCAGAGAGGTTAGCTCTGAAAGGAGCCGTTGGTTTTACATTTCAAATCTGGTTGACAGCTCATTGTCAGGAATGAGAAGTATCGTCATGGTTTTTGTATACCATGTATAAACAAGACAATATCAAGCCCATGCTCTTCAATGTTTTAAACAAATTGAAGAGCATTGATCATATTCTCCATTCACTTGCATATAGGTCATCATACTAATATAGAAGAAAAACAGATGCCTCCCACAAAACAAACAAACAAACAATATTTTTTATAAATATGATGTTAAAAACAAGCAAAGCATCGCAATGAAACTGCTAAGTTCTCCATCATTGCACATGGTCCATCAACTAGAATGAGGAATGATGTACGTGACTTCTCTGAAAGAAATGCTGGCTTGACCTTATTCTCTCTGTGT
Organism: Arbacia lixula; assembly: GCA_963669155.1. Taxonomy (NCBI): domain Eukaryota; kingdom Metazoa; phylum Echinodermata; class Echinoidea; order Arbacioida; family Arbaciidae; genus Arbacia; species Arbacia lixula. The sequence goes on along the minus strand of OZ022581.1, from coordinate 538,109 downwards.
GTATAGTGCATCCAAGCCTGGCTTCCAGTCTGGCAGACATTATTGATCCAAACCTGAAAATGTAATCTGGTACTCTAAGACTAGTCACTTTGTTATTCTCCTCTTTTCTTAGTCCGTCGGGGACCTGAAGAATGAATTGAGAATGATTAGTCTACTGCAACCAGACCCCTTTATTGCATAGTTTGGATTAAAGTTGCCCACCAGCATGGAAGCTAGGCTAAGACCATCCATGCTGCTGCATGCTGAACCATTGCCACCTGACATATTCTGATGGATGGATTATTCAATCCCATCTTTCTCCTGCCAAATTTGAGCAATGGGTGTGAGAAAAATGAGTTTATCTTGTAGTTTGGACACATTGCAACCCATTTTTTTCCCTGAGCAACATTCTCTACTCAACTATCCGTATGTTTCAGTTTGATGTCCAAATTCTGCAGTGCAAAGAATCACAAAATATAAAAGAAAGCCTATATTTTGAATAAAGGATGATATTTACAGTGTAACTTGACATCCATGCCTTTTGTGGTAAGTTTTAAATCTAAAACTGACCAAGGATTTTGAGAGCAGCTCATCAAAGGCCCTCATGCAATACGTCATAAGGACCAGCTCATCTGTGGAAATGTGGTTATTTAACAGCAATCTTTAATGTCTTTCAAGTGAATAACATTGAAATGGTTTGGAGTACATAGGAATGAGCAGATGGCACATCATTAGAATCAAAACAGAGATACTGGCTTTCTTTATATTAAACCCTCATGGTGGGATTGGCTGATCATGGAGATATTTTGGTCATGTCTGGAGCCTTGTTGTCCCAATGGAGCATTTCATGTTAAAGGTAGTTCAGCTCTTTTGCAATTAAAACAAAAATAATGATATTAACCCACAGAAAATGGAAGAAAATACTGAATAAGACCTGAATAAGAGTGAGATCTCATTTATGTTTTTGTTATACAGCAGTATACTGCTAATCTTTGCCGAGTTTCATGACTATTTTATCTATAAAAGGTTAATACTATCTTTAATATACTGAAGAATTCCTGAGTTTTCTTGTCGCTTCTTTGCGCCCTTATTAAAAAACTAGGATCAACTTCTATGAATCTCAGTATGAAAGTCATACCTAATTGTGTAGAAGTTTCCATGATACAACCATAGTATATTGTATTTTACTTACTGCTTTGAAGATGGTATCATGAACCAGACGCACTGGTATGGTGCGATATGGTTTACCTTCATCTTCAGCTGTAATCCCATCCCAGATTTGAACACCACTTCTGTCAGCTCCCCATCCTCCTCTGTCATATTTCATGGATTATGCTTTTCCGGCAAAAATGAAACCATTTGCATTTCAAATGCCAGATAAATGCAAGAATTATTTTTAAAATGTTTTTCCAGGGAGCATCTGGTTGTGAGGAATGAGAAGAAGGCAGTGTGGCACATGTCTGAAGATGACACTCTGGTATATCTCAGTCATAAAGCTGCCAGTGACCACCTAAAGGAGCAGTTGGGTAAACATCCCCTCATAGACACTGCTCTTATTCTTAACAAGTCAATCTTGACAATTTCTATTCATTTTGTCTGCATGGTGTTCATAACACAAAAGACAAAAGAAGGGAGTAAACGTGGCTTTTGGGCTGTCTGGCATTTGAACATTTCATCTGTCTGGCATTTCTAAACCAAATCATACTGCAAGTGGGTCTGGCTGCAAGAGACTAATTACAGCTACCCCTACAGAGGAGAATGACACAGTGAATGGTCTAGAAATATTCGAAATGTGCAACAGCCTTGAAGCCAGGCTAATTGGGAGAGATTATGAGCTGACATTTTCAAATGGACGCTATTGTGCTTATACTTTGTTTCTTCTACAAAAATAAACATTTAATGGATCATGGAAAGGATATTGACTTTATAATGCTAGGTAGAATGACATGAGAATATCTATTTCAATAATGATAACTGTGGCAATTATGATTTTATTAGGGAATTGCTCTTTCTGTATATATGCCACATGGCTGTTATGAGCATATACATAGATGATTGTCTTGCCTGATGGGGAGAATAAAGCTTTCCCCATTAATAATAATGTATGTATAGGCCCAAGAGATATGTATAATGTGGTGGACATAATTTTTGCTGGTGTGAATGGATGCAAGCGAAGAAAAATTCTTTTTGCATGTGACTTATTCAAACATGTGTTTAAATGGCCAAACGGAAGTGTGGTGCGTGCTCACTTCTTTCCAAGAATCACCTGGGGCCCATTTCATAAAAAGTTGCTATGATAGCAACTCTTGCTGGAATGTCCACTTTCATTGAAAGAACCAATCAGGAAGCAGAATTTTCACTGTTGTCATAGAAGTTGACATTACAGCAAGAGTTGCTATCATAGCACCTTTTTTTTATGAAATGGGCCCCTGGAGTCTTGCTGGCAGTCAAATATGGTGTCTTTTGATATAAGTGTAATGGTGGCAGTTTAAGAGATAAAGTTAGGTACAAAGGTATTATAGATGAGGAAAATCATTGACTTGGTGGAAAACATTTTGTGATATTTGTGGAAGCTAAGCCATGAGGAAAGAAATCTTGTGCTTCCAGGTCATGAAAAAGTTACTCTCGATCTGCTCAAGAAAAAAATCTGTCATGATGACTGTGGAAATATGCCCTCCTACTCTCCTTGGCAACAATTTTCCTTAAGTAGGGACCATTAACTATTACTGCTACCAATGAGAAAATAGGGTCAAAACAATCTTTCTTAGCTAGGCTTAAACGGTATTAGCCAGTATTGAGGGAGATGACGAGATTATAGCGGACCTTTGAAATTTGATCACAGCGTTTTGATGCAGTGGATCAGACAAATTGTCATCATCGGAGTTTGATGTGTCTATCTTTTCTGTCAGGTTTGGCACTTAAACATACTCTAAAGTGAAATATGTATCTACTTTTCATTTCCATTGATTCTGATTAAACTTAAACTTGTTTTAGTGACCGCCTGTGTAGAAAGACCATATTTTCTGTTTCCGCTGAACAATGGTTTTTCATTGAAACCTGTAGTAAAGTAACCTTTACCTAAAGACCACCTGCTCATAAAGGCCATATTTCTTGCCTCCTTTGAGTTGTCTTTCTATACAGGTTTGATTGTGTCTGTGTAGAAAAGTCACAGTGTCTTGAGACCTCATTATATCACCCTGTGTATGAGGAGTCTGGTTTCCTTCATTCTTTTCAGTGTTATATTTGGGAGATGTCTTGGAACAGTATCTTCTGGAACTTTCAATGGAAAGTTAAGTTGGTTTTAATACAAGCAGTAACATGAAAGAAACATGAGGAAGGTTTGACAAAATATGTAAAAGGATAACAGAGCCATTAATTAATTGTCAATTTCTTGATATTGTGACATCACTTGCGCAAGCTACTATGCAATAAGTTGTGTCCCATTCTTTCTGAAAAATTTCCATTTCAAAAAGACACATGATCTTACATATATACCTCAATAAAAAAAAAATTATTGCTCCATCAAAATCCAGAAAAAGGGCAATTTATGGAATCATACAACACACAATATATAGTAGAGCAGCTTGCTAGTGATATCACAAAATTAAAACGTAACAAAAGTCATAACTTTCTTATCCTTTGACAGATTTTTGTCAAATCTTCACTAATATGTCGCTTTCATTATTCTGCCATTATTAAAACCAATTAATTTTAGGGTTGATTTGCCCCTTTATTGAAGAGTTTGGACTGTGGAATACTGACCATCATCTATGAGGAATAACCCCACTGCATAGACATACATCATCACTAGACTCATCTCTTACTAACAGGAAAAAGAAGCAAAGGAATACCGGCACCTCCCTCCCTTTCTTTCTCTCTCTCTCTTCTTGGTAGCCTCCAATATTTCCCATATCCATATTTCATCATTGGTCATTAGAACCCGATCCAGCCCTACAATGTTGATTGCCCCATTACTTTTGTAGGTTGAAAAATGAGCATATTTTTCTTCAGAAACGCGCCCAATTTCACTGGGACTCCCATGAGAGATCTGCGTGTGATTAGGGGCTGGCGATTAGGACGTTTGTCCAGTTTTGTTTAAGTGTTGTGAAGACCTTTCTGCCCTTTATTGGTCAAAAATGATTTCTCAGGAGACGCTGGCAATCAGCCTGGACCCATGTTTGCTGATGGTTAGCTTAGAAATGATGACAGAAGAAGATATCGGTTTTCTGTGCCTCAAGAAACTCAAAAAGGAGGGACGTTTGACATATAATCTCATATTTTCAATTTTTATTCCAGCACAGTAGTTTATACTGTGCTCTATTTAAAAATTAAAAGCAATGACTTGATATTGCATTGTTGACCGTTTGTACCAACCCTTTTAAAAAAAAAAAAAAAAGAAACAACCAGTCTTTAAATCTAGAAAGATATGATTTTCAGAATTTCTGCACCTTGCATACCTGGTAATTTAGGTGTTAAATATACAATATCAACCCATCCCCATTCCTTGGGCAGCTTTTGATAGACTCTATATTCAATGGAGCTCCCATTAGAATACTATAAGCTGAGTGAAAAAGTGCTCTCCCCCCCCCCCCCCCCCCTTTCGTATGTATAGGCCATTCTGACTCCAAAGTACATTTCAGTAAGTTGGTTGGAAGCCATACAAACATCTTTGCAGTGAGCCTTGGCATCTTTTTCCCCCTTTCACATTTCTTGCTAAACATCTATTCAGGCTTTTATATCATGAGAATGTGGAAGAAATTGAGGACATTCTGACATAAGAAATCTCAAGTGTCTTTTCCTTTCATCGATACCAATAAATCCCCTATTCGTTCAGTGTCCAGAGGCGACTTAATAGGGGCTTATAAGAGTCAGGCTTGATTGAATGTAATTATCTTGCCTGTTCAAATTCACACAATCCCAGTGATTAGCCAAAATTCCTGTAATCAGAGATTCAATTTGCCCCCAAACCACACCTTTTCTTCAAATGACTTGGCATGATTATTTTCGAAGAGCTTCCTCCGAGTTGTGATTTCTTTTTTTCCTGTGGGTTGTTAATGATACCATTCAACAGTCAGCTGTGTATTTAAGCTCGTTTCTTTTTAACAAGTTCCATTATATCTGAGTTGTATATGGAAATGAATAGCTTGCAGAGATATTTTTGATGTAATGTGTGGCATATGAATAGGGTCGATATCAGCATGTGGGTGGGTGGGTGGGGTTTAGGAGTGGGTGGTGGGGTGGTGGTGGTGGGGGGGGGGGTGGGGTGGGGTGGGGGGTGGGATTAGGAGTGAGGAGGATAGAGGAGATACAAGTTGATGATCCTTAAGATATAAACAGACAGATACTGTTAATATGGATAAAGACACAGATGATACAAGACTGACATTAAGAGCCAATAAGCCACTTACAGAAAGATTAAGTGAGATTTGTACTTTAGGGAGACCTAAGATGTAAATAGACAAACATTCTGGTGCCTATTTTAGCAGCAGAGAAAGAGTTGTGTACAGACAGATCATTGTTAAGATATGTCAAACAGAGGATAAGATGTCTGATGGATTTAGTGCATTGAACTGCTTATATAGCACATCAGTATGGTCCATGCTCACGAGCAGTATCGCCTTTCAATGTCTGGAGTCTCTTATATGCTTTTCACACTGGCAAAAATTTCCTTAGCCCCGTTCTATAGGTGGGGCTAAGGGGGGGCCTTAGCCCCACCTATAGTACGGGGCTAAGCTTAGACCACTTTCTGTTCACAGTGGTTTTTACCAAAGTAGGCTAGCCCCACCAATAATCCAGGATTATTTGGCCCTGCAAAAAAGCAGGGCTAACACCGCAATTGCAGGACCAAGCCAAATAGTCCGGGGCTAAGAGCGCCAGTGTGAACAGAAACGAAAAATAGTACGGGGCTAAGGAAATGCGGTGTCAGCTCTCAAGGCCGAAACGCCGAGACCAATCAGATAACGCCCGACGGGCGAGTGACCTTGATGCGGAGTGGTAAAGAGCCGATGTGCAAGACGTACACTCATAAATATTCATAAGCTGTCAAGAAAGTCCGGGCTAATGATTTCGAATGAGAACACCTAGTCGGGTTTAAGAAATAGTACGGGGCTAAGAAATGCCAGTGTGAAAAGGGTATTAGTATGAGAAGACGGTTTGGGGTCATGAGAGGAGACAAACTATCTTTTAGACTAAGGAAAAAGGGAGTATTTCTTTAACTGTGGATACCTGCCCTATTTAACTTGCATAGGTGAGAGAATGAGAGGGATATGGATAAGAGGATTAGGAACAAAAGTTGTGTTTAGATCTTTGTGAGGAATGCTTCACATTGTTGTGGTATTCGTGGAGCCCTTTCAGATTTTGGTTTGGTTTGGAGGAGGAGGAAGAGAAGAACAGAAAGGAAGAGGAAAAGAGGAATGTATTAAAGGTGAGGACTATGAAAAGGTGAAGAACAAAATTAAGAGGCTTAAAAGGGGTAAAGTTTGATATTCTGAAGGTTTGTTATTCAGAAGGTTCGTAATTCCGAAACACGTAAAATGCCTATACCTCGATGCTCGTTAGTCCGAAAATGAAAAGGGTTCGTTAATTCGAGCATTTGTCGCGTAACGTTCGGAATAATGAGTGCTTCCCCTTAAAAGAGTATGGTGAAAGAGAAGAAGTGGAGGAGGAGAAAGAAGGAGAAGGGAAGGGACAAGGAGGGGAAAAGTGGGGATCAAATTGAAGAACAAGAGTGATGATAAAAAATAAGACATCGATATGTATCTCAATTGTGTGTGCTTGTTTACATTGTGTACTAGTATGCGTGCACTAAAATAGTTTCTCTCACAGCTAGATTTTAGTCAAATGCTTAAATGTTTATTAACCATAATATTACCAAGCCTTGAAACCCCTACTGACTTTACCACATATAAACATGCCAAAGGTGGTGAGAAGGTTAAAGATCACACACCATATGTATGTACTACATCTATTTTATATACTTGTACTGTTATCATGGCAGACTCAATTTTGATCACTTTTATTGTGTACATGTGAATTTGATGGTAAATTCCATGAAAAGAAATGAATGGCCTTGCTGCTTGATGTGATTGAGGATGTTACTTTATAGTAATGTAGATAGATATCATTAAGTCTGATCTCTGTGAAATTATGCTCCAAATTATACTTAATAATCCTCTGTAAGAAACAGACAAAAGACCTACAAGTAAGCAGATATCGGACTGCTACTTGTTAGTAAGAAATGCAGACAGATCAGTAGTCTGATCAAGCTGAAATTTCTCAAATGTACTTGATAATCTTCTGTAAGAGAAAGACAGAGAAACTAGAACTAACAGATATTGACAACAGATTAAGTTCCTTTCTTTCATAACTGGGTGAGAATACTTATCATTCTTCCTCTGGGTGACTCCAAAGGATCTGAGGAAAGTAGCAGAGGTTTGGTTTCCTCCTTGGGAGTCTGGAAGAGCTTTCTTTTTAAGGGTTTAGGAAAGGAGCAAATAGTGTCCAAATAGTATGAATCCCAGTTTATGAGAAGGGTGCATTCAATTGGAAATGTGCCATTCCCTTCATCAGTTGTAGGAGAAAGGTTCAGACCATCCTCTTTTTGAGCAAAGTGAATGGTACATTTATAAGTCATGTCGAGAGCAATGTTCGTTTAAGTACACTTGGGACTTCGGAGGAAGTCTTGAGTACCATCATGAATTGGCTCTAGGGGATGGTGGTAGATGTATGGAACCAGTGAAAAGCTGTTCACACCAAACCCATAAATTGTCACTCTTTTGTACTGAAAACTATTCTTCACCATTGCAACTTACAAGCAGATCGATGGACAATGTTTCTTTTGCCCCTTCATCAGTTGAAGGAAAAAGGTAACAGGTTCATAGCATCCTCTTTTTGCATGAGGAATGATACATTTATAACAAATATAGGCTGGGAGGCTGTGGGAGCAATGTTGGTTGTGGGACTTTGGCAGAAGCCATTATGATGTGGCTCTGGAGAGGAAGTCAGAGACAAGTGGAACCTGTGAAAAGCTGTTCACACTGAAACCAGAAATTATGACTTTTGCTATTGTGTTGAATAGTTGTCTGCACCCTTGCAACTTGAACACAGATGGACAATTTTTTAATGTCAACCTACTTTTAATTGGGGTACTAGTCCACCCTGATATTAAGTGTTTCTCTAATTGTTCTGTTATTGATAACATTCTTTTAGGGAGGATTTTCCCTTTAAAATATCAGAATGGCCATTGGAAATTATTTATAGGCCCTCACTAACAGGTCATTTCTGTAAATGGAAATGTATATTTTTTAAAGTCTAAAGTGGTAAGGGGAATTGTCTACATCAGTGATTAGATGTGTGTTCATGCCATCTTGCATTGGCTCTGTCATGTCTGCAGGGGATATGGGGAGAGAGGGGTGGGAGGGGGCGGGAGGGGGAGAGAGGGAAGAGAAAGAGGGGGAGAGAGTGGGGAAGGGAAGAGAGGGAAGAGAGGGAAGAGAGAGATGGGGGAGGGGGAGAGAGGGAAGAGAGAGTGAGAGAGAGAGAGAGAGAGAGGGTGGGGTAGGGGAGAGAGGGAAGAGAGGGAAGAGAGAGTGAGAGAGAGAGGGTGGGGTAGGGGGAGAGAGGGAAGAGAGAGTGAGAGAGAGAGGGTGGGGTAGGGGGAGAGAGGGAAGAGAGAGTGAGAGAGAGAGGGTGGGGGAGGGGGGAGAGGGAAGAGAGAGTGAGAGAGAGAGAGGGTGGGGGTAGGGGGAGAGGGAAGAGAGAGTGAGAGAGAGGGGGGGTGGGGGTAGGGGGAGAGAGGGAAGAGAGAGTGAGAGAGAGAGAGAGAGAGAGAGGGAAGAGAGGGAAGAGAGAGTGAGAGAGAGAGGGGGTGGGGGGGGGGGGAGGAGGGGCGATAGAAAGCCAAGGAAGAGAAGGGGAGAGAGAGAGAGTGGGAGGAAGTGTAAAAGAGCAGGTGAAAAAGAGATGGGCGGGGGTGGGGCAGGGAAGGTTTATAGGTGTGTTAGTAGAACAGTCGTAGAATGTTGTAGCAAGAATGTTTTTTCTTTCTTTGGAATTCTGAGGAGGAACTCAAGACAATCTTGAAGGATGTCTTGAATTGCTGAAATGGATTTGGCTGATAATCCAGAGAATGGCACCAGAGATGCTGCGCTCACTTACTCATGTAATTTAGTGATTTTCCTCTATCATGCTCATTTCTATGTCCTGTCTGCATTTTTGGGTGTTATATCAGAACCGTCATGTAGAAAGACAAACAAGCAAGATGATAAGGGTGGGGTTGAAGATACTTAAAAAAAGGTGAAATTATATTTTCATGTTATCGCGGCCAACTTTGAACCCAATACACATTGTAATGGGAACTACTTGGTTGATTTTATTTTATTTAATTAGCTGCAATTTTATTCCACGAATATGTCCTCATCCACAGAAATATTCCTATAATCTTGATAATGTAGTCAGTGGTGTAATCCTGTTTACTCTATACACACAAGAAATGTGTGGCATGTTCAGTGCATTGCTCACCAACATAATCTGTATGTGAAAGTGATGGTATTTACAGTCTTACATGTGAGCACAATTTCAGTCTTTGTCTGGGTTTAGTTTGGTGGGTGGCATGAGAGAGTCCAGTAGATAGAAACTAGACACGGATAGGCATGGATGGGGCAGTTGTAAACCAAGCCTGTGTGCAGAGCCTCCATGCACTCTTGGGAAACTGTAAACCTCATTGTGTCTGAAAGTAAAGAGCAGTTTCGAATATGCAGTATCTATTTCTAAAATTTAATTTAATTTGAATATCATGAAAAAAAAATGTTGTTCAGTTATCAATGATGCTCAGTCATCCCTTAGTTCTTCATTTTAAGCAGCTCGAGAGTGAAAGACATACTGATGCTTATGATGATTTTCTCTTTACTCAGCAGCTTTTTTTTTTTTACAAATATGCTGTTAAAGCAAAACCCCAACAAATTGTCTTCCTTCAATGAAAAAAAAAAATTTTTTTTAACCTCATTCCTGTTGTAATTTACACTGGACTTTTAGGTCCTGGGAAGGTTAACAGTCATATATGTATATCATAAAATAAAGATGTGGCTAGTTTATCATGATACTGAATGTTTCTGACATTTCTTCATTTTGAGCATAATATTAGTGTGTTGCCAAAAGGAATTTTACTTGGTAGCAGTTTTGTAAGGGTGATGCTGTTAAAAGAACACCCCCAACAAATTGCCTTCTTTTAAAGAAGAAAAAAGTTTTTTCTTTAACAGCAGTATATCTAAAGAACATCTTTTGCACCATTTGACAATGGTCTTTAAGGGGTTAAACGTAATCACTGGAACAGCCCTGCACTCCAGCAAGTTTGTCTGTGGCCTTTGAACTTAACCCCCTCAGGCCTATCAATGTCCCTTGAATCTATGAATGTAGGTGCGTCTTCATTAGCCCGATCAGACGAAATAGCGAGCTATTTTGCCTGATCTGGCTAATGAAGACGCAAATAGCTAGCTATTTCGTGATCTGGCTACCTAACCCAATCAGAACAAGCTCGCTATTTCGCCCACATCAGGCTAATGAAGACGTCCCTTGTGGGGGAGATTTCACACCATCTGCACATCCTCAGGGAGACCATGGGTCCATGGGGAGACTGATCCATGCACTGTACGAGTGCGTTCACACTCTCACATTAATCATGATTGTCCTGTGCACAGCACGTCTTGTATATGCATTGATGGTGTTTTTTGGAGATACTGCGTTTTGGTCTGGACTGCCAACTATACCCATAACCAACATAGTGTGCTAGGTGCCACAGAAAGAAGGGACTTTAAACTTCAGGAATCACAGTGACCCCCTCCAACCTCCTGAATTGTTGTGTTCCCACTTTCACATACATCATGCTTGCTGTGCACAACCATGCAGTATACATGTATGTGTGATTGTGTTGTTGGAACTATGACGTTTTGGTGAATGCTGTCAAAATTAATGTGCCCGTGGCCAGAATGCTCTACACTATAGATGCCGCAGAAAGAAGGGAAGCACTTGATATTCCGAAGGTTCGCTATTCCGAATGTTACGCGACAAATGCTCGGATTAACGAACCCTTTTTCGTTTTCAGAATTACGAATCTTCGGAATAATGAACCTTCGGAATATCGAACTGTAACCAGAAAGAAGGTGCAGGTTAGTGTCAACCTCTGGAAGGCACCCCCCTCCCCCCTTCCACATTCTGTAGAGAGCCTTGCAAATTTGGGCTTGCTTGTTTTCGCAATGGCATAGCCTGGTTTCCAGACTGTTGGGGATTTCTAAAACAAACAATTCAATTAAGGGGGGTCTGGCTGCAGTAGACTAATCATTCTTCATTTCATCTCTAGCTGGGGGGAGGGGGGGGGGGACTGAGAAAAGAGGAAAATGATACAGTGACTAGTCTATAAATATTAGACTCTATTTTTTACTTTGACTCAGAAATGTACAACAGCCTGGAAGTAGGCTAGCTAGCAATAGCAACTGCAAGTCATCAAACAACGACTTGAAAAGTGACAGTGATGTTTATGGAGTGTATGCAGTAATTGCACATCGTGTCTTCCTGACAGTAGAGATGCGCCTGCCTCCACAGCGACTGGATGCATCACCATGAAATGAGCGAGATTGATGACACCCCTTTTTATTGGTCCATTAATCCTGATCCTAATCTTACTCACTGATCCTGACAAATATGTAATGAGCCTTCACATAATGAGCCCTCTGGGTGAAGTAAGGCATGAGCAGTGATTTATCTTGTGCTTGCTAGTAGGGGATGTGGTTATGAGTGAGAGAGTTGGAATCTTGAGGGTTATCATGACGACTACAAGGTTGGCAATTTGTCAGCCAGTGTGCCATTAATGTAGAGCGTGATGAAAGACAGGACTACATCAGAGCGTTTATACTAACTGACACTTAACATGTGATTGATGCCAGAAAGTCTGGTGAAGCGCCTCTTTTTGATAAAAACCTGTGTCACTTTGACCATTATTTTCCACTTTTTGCTCATGATGTAAGGGTGTTTTTATGGATCTGTTTTTCTGTCTTCAGTTTACATGTGAATTGTTCTGATATTTGTAGAGTTATTACCATCTAAATCTTCTTGATGTTCAAGGTACTAGGGGTGCTATTACAGAACGATAACTTAGGAGAAATCTTATCCTAAGTCTAGGATTCTCCTAAGTGGTATTCCAGAACGATCTCCTAACTCCGCTCCTAAGATTTCTCCTAAGTTTTCTCCTATCTTTATGCAAATTTATGCAAATCATAAAGGTAGGAGGATTGGTATTCCAGAATGCGCGTAAGAGAGGATTTAGGAAAAAACTTAGGAGAGCCTACCCCTGTCTTAGCCATTCATAACACACGCAATAAAAATGAGCAGCATTTATTTGCGCAAGCGCGCGTACATGATTGATGTGCGCGCACATAGTTGCGCGACCACAAAGTTAGGATCAATCCTAGGGGGAGGGTCCGATGAGATGCTGTGATTGTGATTGGCTGTTCATAAATGAAACATTTTCCTCCATTGGCTAATAAATGCGCACTGGGTGGGGTCAAACCCTCCCTAACTTGCATTAAGAGAGTCCTAAGAGGATGTTCTGTAATACCAATTTCTTGCTCTCTTAGGCACCTCCTAACTCGGGGACTTAGGAGAAAACTTAGGAGAAAACTTAGGATAACTTCTGTAATACCACCCCAGACTCCTATCTGAGGTGATCAGATATTATAACAGTCATCTGTCAGCAGTTTAGGAAGAAGGGAGACAGTCCTCAAATAAGACTTTTGCCAATACATAATCACTTTTAAGTCAAGGACATTGTGAAAAAACGTATGAGGACAGTACCTCCCTGGATGCATCCCCAAGAAAATTAACCTCAAGGACAACTTCTCCCCAAGACAACTTCTCTCCAAGGCAACTTCTCTCCAAGACAACATCTCCCCTGGACAACTACCCCCAGGACATCTACCTTTTTTTTGTTTTTGGACTAATGAGCATCAAGGTATAGGAAATTTATGTGTTTTGGAATTACGAACCTTCGAAATAACAAATCTTCAGAATAAACAAACCTTCGGAATATCAAACTGTAACCGGACAACTACCCCCAGGACATCTACCTCCCAGGACAACTACCCCAAGGACATCTACCCCCTAGGACAACTGCCCCCAGGACTATGACTGACTACTAAGATATGTAACAGTCTAGAAGATGTGATGTTTTTAGCCATGTATGCCATAAATTAAAGTATACAAAAACAATGCATTTATTTTTTATTGCAACAGACAACATGCCACTTTTGACAGCTTCATTGTGTAAAAACTTCTTGAACTTATCTAGAAATAAACTCTGCTGAATCAATCAGTCTTGACAATCTGTCAGATGCACACACAATCAATTATTGCTCATATCTATACAAATGAAAATGATATTGCACTTTCCGAATTCTTTCAATAATTCTTCAATATAATACAGTTCCTAAAATTATGCTTTACTCAATGATATTAAGAATAAATTCAAATTGATGGCTTTTGCGAGGTAGATAACTAAAGAAGTTACAAGAAGCAAAAAGAAACTGAGAAGGAAACTTGCATAAATTTAAAATGCCTGAAAAATTAAGAAATCCCTGTTGATTTTTTGTTTGATGTGACAACTTGTTGTGAACAGTTCTCTCACAGTTCTTCCAACATTTAAATAGAAAAAAACAATAATCAAAGTTTACAGAGCTAAAAACAAACGTCTAGTCTTGGCCTGCTTCAGCACCCACGCTCAAGGGCAAAGAGTCAAAACAATTTTCGTTATTTTTGCCTCCCATCTAATGAAATTACATCAACTTAGATTGTTTTCTCCTGATGTTCATGCATTATTGGGTGTGGGTGAGTGGCTGAACAAAAGCAGTGCCTTACTAGCAGCAATGAATGTATTAACATTGATCTCCCCAAATTTGTTGGAATTTACAAATATGTTAAGGATGCACGCTTGTCAGTGTAAAAATATTTTAGTCCCTGCAAATTGTCATAAGAATTGTGATATTTTATTAAGTTGTAGCAGATTAAATCACCATTATCATTGTGAATATGTTTTCAGTGATGAGTTCCTAAAGAGAGTATAATATCTTTTCTTTTAAGCATACCATGATGTCTTTGATGCATGATGTTCCATACTCTGACAGCTCTTATAAGTAATATATATTATTTTCTCCCCATTATATCTATAAATATGTATTCATATGATTTATTTTAATGTTGATAATAATTATTCCCACTGAAGCTCCATAGAGTTGTACTGCTGTTTCACCTGTCGTGCAATATTTCAATTATACACAGCCGACACAGGCTTATATTTCTCTTTGCCATGTCAACTTGGTAAAAGTCCTTCCATCTCTTCTTGTCAAGATCTTCTTGTCTTTTATTGCTGAGGGATTTTAAAACTCCATGAAGCCTGATACAGTACTGCCATCCTTTCAAACCTGACCTACTTTCAAACTTTCCAAACTACTGAGAGTTCTTTTATTTTTATTGCCTTAAATGTTGTGTTTTGTTGACTTAAATATATTTTGTAAAACAATTTATTAATCATAAAACAGCATGTATACATTTATATATATTAAGAAATGATGAGCTAATAAAAAACAAACAGTGCCACAGGAATTCATTATTACATGAAAAGAATGTTTTTTGTAGTTAACATCTTTTTCAAATACAAGTGAAAGTTGGAGGTACCCATAACGCATTATATTTGCTTTCATAATCAGGTGTTGTAGTAATGTTGACACAGTATTGACCCGTGAAAGCGTTAATTTGATTGAGTCTGTTAGATTGGAATTTCAAATGAAGTCAGCACAAGGGTCTGTAACTACCAACTTTATTTTGAGATGAGAAAGTGATTAAGTTCAACAAAAAGTTAGTTTTCACTTCCTGTACTTGAAGGGCAGTTCTTATGAAAATTGTTCTCTTCCATAAACGGAGATTATGTGAGATGTGTACGTCATGTTATATTTTGAGCTCTGCAAACTAGTTATACAGCCTTTAAAGATTGTCCGTCCCTTTTGCAAGCTTAAAATTTGAAATCGTCTATCACGATCGTAAATTGAAGAAAGTGTGATTCAAGACCATTTCTCAGAATATAGCATGTTGAAGCTTTCTGTATATGTAAAAAATTTCAGCCGTTAAATTTCAAACCGACTTTTTTCGTACTACGAAAAAAGTATTAGTCTTTGTTACAGTATCTATGTGGTTATTATGCGTGTGTGAAATCCTAATTTTATGAGTAACTACCAAACTTTGGAGATGATTCCTTCCATAGAACAATTTTTTTCATAATGCGTTTTATAATTCAATAAACAGATTATTCAATAAAGCAGATATTTCAACACAAACTGCTAAGGGCCTGAGGTATAGACTATTAATCAGACGTTGTTTACGTGCATTATTTGAATTTCACACTACGTATCAGTTTCAAATTTTGAATATAGAGCTTGCTAACTCTTCTATATGTTTTGCCAATGTTTCGATGGTTTTGTGATGATCTGAAAAAGGGGCTGGCTGTCTTTAAGAGAACAGACCTCTTGTTTATAGCTGTAGCATCCAGGGGGAGGATTCTAAGGAGAAGAAGGTCTCCAGCAATGTCAAAAATGGGTACATGGAATTCACGTCTCTTTAGATCTCTTTTGGTCTTTTTTGGGCAGAGAGCAGTGTGGGAATACTCTGATGGCCCTTTGGGCTTGAAAAAGTGGCTATTCTGTCACGATTTAGAGAGCTTGACATTTGTAACAGAATGCCGCAGTGTGTCAGATTGAGTGTGGAAGTTCATCGGAGGTGAGCTGAGGTAGCCAGCAGGAAACAAACAAGTGATGGATGATGGTGGGAGAGAGAGGTAGGCAGAGGGATAGAGAGAGATAGAGGGGGGAGAGAGAGAGAGAGAGAGAGAGAGAGACAGGCAGAAAGAGAGAGAGACAGAGACAGAGAGAGATATGGGAGGGGGAGAGACAGAGAGAGACAGAGAGCAGGACACAAACAAGTGATGGATGATAGTGGAAGAGAGATGGGGAGGGGGAGGGAGAGAGACAGAGACAGAGACAGAGAGAGAGAGAGGGAGACAGACAGACAGACAGACAGAAAGAGAGAGACAGAGAGAGATATGGGAGGGGGGAGAAAAAGAGAGAGACAGAGAGCAGGACACAAACAAGTGACGGATGATGGTGGAGCAGAGATGGGGAGGGGGAGGGAGAGAGACAGAGAGAGAGAGAGAGAGAGAGAGAGAGAGAGAGTTGGGTCATGGAAGATGAAGAACAAAGAGAGAGCATGGTATATGGATAGGTAAGGAGGTTACTGAAGAGGTTGAGAGAAGGAGGAAAGATGCAAATGCAGAGGTGAGGGGAAAGGAGGGGTGATAGAAGAAAGAGAGGGAGGGAGAGAAAAACAGAGAACACACAGAGTAAGAGAATGGGAGGGGGGAAAATGGAAGAGACGAGAGAGAGAGAGAGAGAGAGAGAGAGAGAGAGAGAGAGAGAGAGAGAGAGAGAGAGCAGGCTACCCAAGAGGCTTGAGGAAGGAGGAATAATGCAGTTATTGAGAAAGGGGAGGAAGAAAAGGAGAGAGAGAGAGAGAGAGAGAGAGAGAGGAGAGAGGGGATTCAAAGAAATGAAAGAGAAGAAAGAGAAAGAAAGCAACAGAGAGAAGAGGTGAGATTATATGGATGCTGCAAGGGGAGGCATTATAAGATGGGACAATAGAAAGAGAGAGAGGATGAGGGAGGAGAGGAAATGGAGTCAAATAGAGATGGAAGAGAGAAGGGGTGGATAAAACATGAGAAGGGAGGGATCTAGGAGAGTGGGAGATGGCCATTTTTTAAAATACCTACCATATATAGATGGTGAGGTTGATATATGAAGCAGAAAAGTAATAACAAGTGAAGAGAGAGGTGAAAGTTGAAGGAACAGCTGAGAGAGGGAGGTGGGGGGTGGCTAGGGGAAGGGATGTGAGAGTAGTTATTTCTTTTCTCAATTAGCTGTGCTTTTAAAAATTGTTGTTCAGTAACATCTTGTCATCTACAGATACAGCTTCAATAACTTTTTTCTTTCTCACTATTTACTCTCTTCACCTCCAGGTTGGTCAGCAGTCTACCAAGAAAGAGCCAATTAGAGCACAGGTTGATGTGGATGCCACGATGGAGCAGATGGCGCTGTTATGACCCTTACTAGCTGAAGACCATGCACCCTACCCTCTCCTGTCACTCAAGGGATGTCTTCATCTGTGGACCCAAGTGACAAGAAAGCTCTTTTGTCAAGAAATCTTCCCCCCTAAATTCCCCCAGCAATGTTATGACTGATTGAGCTACCTATTTGGTCAGACTGCCCCCCCTCCAAAAAAAAAACAATTCTTGAGTGAAAAAAAAACATCAATTTGGTTATTGGGTTACCTACCCAGATCACAAAATGGCAAAATATTCATCATCTATTTGGGCATGATGAAATCTTCCAATCAAAGCTTTGGCTAGATGATAAAATAGCAAACTAGTTTGTGGACAGATCTCATCACCCCCAAAATCTAGAAAGAGCACTATCATTTAACACCAATCGGAAGACTTGACTATATAGAAACTATTCCGCAAACAAGAAATTGTTAATACCTCTTTGGAATATGAATTGATTATTCCTGTTTATTATGTATCCTATATACAGTCTCTTCCTGTTATATCGAGCATGGATAAAGCAAGATTCCATTCTAACAAGCAATCCTCCTGGTCCTATTTTTACACCAGTGCACAGTTGTCTATGTGCCCGTATGTTCAGTATAGCAAGATATTATAGCGAGGTTTACCTGAGCACCTCGTTATAATGGGTGTGGCCTGTAGACCGTGGGTTTAGGGACACTCCTAAGGAGGATTAGAGATGTGGGAAGGGGGGAAACCCCAACACCCTGTGATTACACATCAAACTGTCTCCCAGCTAATCACATAGGATATAGATCCTCACCCTCTTCACATCCTGCAAGCTATTTCTGATCATGACCTTTTCAAAGTGGTTGCTAGTTTGCCATCTGCATCTGGTGTAAATGGTCTGAATTTCTCTCTGAATGCGGAATGATATAAGAACCAGCTGATAGGTCTGAACTTTTCCCCTCCAAAATGAAAATCTGTCGATTGAACGCTATACTGTCATCACATGACTATGACATCTTTCTGTGTCTTTACAATCACGCCAATTACTTAAGTTCAGCATTGAAAAGAAGTGTTATTTGTAAAGACTTCATCGATGTGATGGCCATCATATTTCTATGACTTGAGGATTATTACTCTGTAAATAAACATGTAAAAATGATCCACATCCTGTAGTACGAAAAAAAGTATGAAAGGTGTTTTTTGTAATCCAAGTCCATTTATGTGCTGGAAAGTTGTACATCCATTCAGGCATATTAAAGATAGAGGAGCCCATTGGCAAAAGTCATGAAACTTTGCAGGAATCAGCAGTATACCCTAATGATAACGTGTATGAAATCTCAGTTATAGCTTGCTGACCAACCTTTTCAGGAAAAGTGAAAAACTATCCTTGTTTATGGTTGAAACACATGTCTCGCCGTCTCACTCGGTGTATTGATTGGTCAATGGATCATAGCGATGCAAAAAGACAAAACCTAGCAATTGATTCTGCTCAAAGCCAGTTTCCAGTTCTTTTATTGGGAGAAAAGTTCTTTAACATTATTTTTTTCCATTTTCAATGTTTTTTGTTTTTTTTTTACAAAGTTTTTGTTTTCTCGACATGCAATAAGGCTACCCTGTCTTTAAAACATCTTGAGGAAACATGCATCTAAAGCGTGTTGACTCATCTGGTCCACACAAGGCTGAATGTGATATCATTTTCAAAGGTAAAAGTGTGTGGTGTTTTAATCACTCTCTCTGGAGGACAGTCATGGTCCTAGAAGATTGCCAGAGGGGCATTTTGAAGGAGTTCTCCTCCAATACCACTCCATGGGAGTGCAGTCACAGGCTTTTAAACTAATGAGGATTGGGAGGGGATGGGAGGGGGGGGGGGGCATTGTGGACCCCCATGTCTCCTGTTGTGTGAATTCTTCTCTGATATAAAGATTGGCTTTGTCAGTTTAAGCTTTTGAGCTGGAGAAAGTCCTCCACCCACCCACAAACACAGAAATAGAAGCCATATAAATTCACAAAAGGACATCCCCCCCCCACGAACAAGAGGTAGAGTTACCAAGATAAAGAACACCTACTTCAGGTTCCAATTTTGAAAATACATGGCTTCTTTTAATCTAATACATTCCATATAGAAGTCTTTGTATAAACAAGCCATCCACCGGAGTCTTATTTGATTTTGTCTCACTAATTAAACATTAATTCTATTGGTTTTTTTTAAGTCTTCCTTGTATTTCATGATTTTGGCCTGACTGACACATTCAACCTTAAGGATGTAGATGGAATTGTAATTTGTTTTATTGTTCTTAACACAAAAGGTAATCATATGCTTGTAATCACTTCTACCTTATACACAAGTGTATTTAAGCTTGTTGGATGTTTTTAATAATACATCTAATTTTACTCTTTATATTATTTGTCCAAAGGGATGGAGAACTGATCTTTTCAGATTTTATTTACATGCAGCTTTCTGGAGCAGAACAGAGTGATTGCTTCGAAGCATTATGATATGACGAATTTCAGAAATGTGTGGCTTTGATAATGGGTACTTTGCCTCCTGAAACAGGAATCAAAGAGATGCTAAGTACTAACAATAAATCTTTTTGCAGAGAGATAATTTATTAAATACATTTTTCTGAACAACAGACTTAAAGATTTGTTAAACATTTGCATCCTCATATTTGTGTCTTTACATTTGTTTGTATATATTGTATAGATATATATGCTTCTTTGAAGTAATATGTTTGATTGTATGTGGACATATGGGTGTGGATCTCTGTAAATGCATGTGTTTGTTTGTTATGCCACCTATAACTGGATTTTGTTACTCTCTCTCTCTCTCTCTCTCTCTCTCTTTCTCTCACGCAGGCATAGTTTGTTACATCTTCATCCAACAAAGCATTATAATAATCCCATAACCCCATCTCGCATATCCATCCATGAATCCATTAATAAATGTATACAATGCTATTTCCTCATGCATCTAAAGTCCAACAAGTTATTGATGATTCTGGCTGCCTCTAGACCCTCCTCCCACCTCACACACCACTCCGGCGCATTGGTATTTTTTATTTAGAGTGTGTGTCTATCGGTGTTAAGACCAACCACATCCATCTTCCTGAGTTTTGTGCAAAAAGCCTTCCAGATTGCGAGATCCTAGAGGATGGTAGCATTATTATCCCTCATTCCTCGCGGACTGATTCAACCCTCTCGCTACCATCCAGTGATTGTCCCATGTCAGTTACTACACATTACATTGCCTACGGGACTGAGAGAGTTAGATAATACATTACAGCCACTGCAGATATTACAATTTTGGCATGATTCTGCAGTTGTAATGGCCTACGACTGGAAATGTGACGTCACCTTCTTGCACAAATGCAATGACCGGGTCCTGCGATTAATTCAGCCAGTCGCAGAGTCGTACGACTGATCGGATCGTGTCATCTGCGGTTACCTTTACAGACAGAATGTGGCGCTGTATGGTGGTCAACATTAGTTTGTTATTCAAGCTGTCATTAGCTTTCAAGTTGCTTGTAGATGTAATTATTTGGAAATCATGGAAAGATGGATTGTTGTGTTTCAGTGCTTGTAGCTGTAATTTGAACTCTAGTTTAGGCATAGACCTCCTGGAGGATTTAACTGTCCTGTTTAAAGGTGATGTAACCATGGTAACCAAGAAAGCTCACATACATTCTGGCAATATAACTTTGTCATGTTTTTTGAGAGTTGGAGTGTAAGAAAGAGATTGCAAGTTAAGAGTTCACATTAAAGAATTTTAAGACAAATCACAAAGCAAATAGAGACATCTTGCACATGCACTCACATTCATTGTCGGCGCTCTGAAGGGAATACTGAAACATGTTTTTTCTCCTTCATAATTTTGTTGCCCCGTCAGAGTCCTTCTCCTGAGTGTCTTTGATACTATCTTCTTTTCAATTCCTGGATCTCTTCAATTTGCACCAGTGCATAAAAAGAAAGTGTATGTGTGTGTGAAATGACACCACAGCAGAAAGGAGGAAAGGGAGATAGAGAGAAAGAGAGAGAGAGAGAGAGAGAGAGAGAGAGAGAGAGAGAAGGAAAGAAAATAGAGATTTGTGATCAAGATATAGAAATAGTAACATTCAGAATAACAAATAGAACTTTCACTTCACCCCCTATCATTCCTATGGCAGATCTTCACAATTGGACTTGTACAGTAAGCATCACACCTTGCATACAAAGAGGTAAAATTAAAGCGCACATCTATCACTAAGATCAATCTCATGTCTTACATCAGAAAGCATCCAATATACAGATGCAAGATCTCTCTCACTTTAAGACGAACAAGATAAAGCTTTCACTCAAACCAGTTCCCCTTTGATGACATTCCTGTGAAACGGAAGGTTTTTTTATATACCCAATTACACTGTATTTGTTTTCAGACAAGAAATTTGGTGTTTATTCAGGGAGTTTGACCCTTTTCAGTAAGCTATCCTTCATCTCCTCCCTAAATTATGTCAGATTTGCTCCTCTTCTAGATGTGGTATGTCCGGTATGTTATCTGTTGTAACGTGATATAGACACAGAGGTCACTGCCAAGGGTATGGCAGTCTGTTTCATGAGGTCAGATCAATACCAGATCCAATACTAAGCCCAATATTAGCACTCTTTTCATTAAACAGCAAGAAGCCATCAATACCTTAATACATTTTTCATTACAAATAAAGATATAACTGTCGGATAAAGTTGTACAATATTTAAAGTCATGTTGCCGAATCATGACCACAATTTCGGTTTGGGACATGACTTCTGTGAAAGAGCCGACCGACTATTACAATTACATTCATGTCATTTCACAAGGGATGTTCTCCATCTTGATAACAGTCATTGGTCTTTGGTCTTGATGCAGCTTTAAGAAATCAGGAAGTCTCTTATTCATGTTATTGGTTTATTAAAGGGCTGTAAGGAAAGAGGTGTTGTCTTACCAGAGATTTTAATACCTGAAGATTTGCAATCAAACAATGGAGAAATAGTAGCAGTGCGGATTATAATATGGCTGTGTACACTAGTCTGTTTATTATCCTTTAAAGTGGGGGGGGGGGGGGGGGGGGGACATATTTCCAAAATCGGACAATCAAGTGCAAATTGCTGAAAGTATACAAGAAATTTGAAGAACATAAAAAGATATATTTGTAGGTGAAGACACTTTACAAACAACTTGCTTTTCCTTTTTGTCTCGCCCACCGGAGGTGAAGGCGAGACTAAGGGATCCAAATGGCGTCCGTCCGTCGTCCGTCCGTCGTCCGTCCGTCGTCCGTCCGTCGTCCGTCGTCCGTCGTCCGTCGTCCGTCACAAATGTTAAAGTTTACCTGCAAGACTCTCTTATGATCCATAACTTCACATGGGTTGCTTGGATTACAACCTAACTTGGGTCATAGATGCACTGGGGGTACCTTCATGTTATGGTGGCGTTGGAGGTCACAGGATAAGGTCAAAGGTCATTTGAGGTCATACGTTAAAGTTTACCTGCAAGACTCTCTTTTGACAAATAACTTCACATAGGTTGCTTGGATTACAACCTAACTTGGGTCATAGATGCACTTGGGGTACCTTCATGTTATGGTGCTGTTGGAGGTCACAGGATAAGGTCAAAGGTCATTTGAGGTCATACGTTAAAGTTTACCTGCAAGACTCTCTTTTGACAAATAACTTCACATGGGTTGCTTGGATTACAACCTAACTTGGGTCATAGATGCACTGGGGGTACCTTCATGTTATGGTACCGTTGGAGGTCACAGGATAAGGTCAAAGGTCATTTGAGGTCATACGTTAAAGTTTACCTGCAA
>OZ022581.1:387656-510156 GCA_963669155.1 Arbacia lixula | reverse complement strand
ATATCATCAGACAAATATTTTTACATACACCCCTCTAGGAAAAAGATGTATTCCTTCATCAAAAAACAGAAGAGGGGGAATTTATTAAAGGAAGGACGAACAAACGGACAGACAAACCAGCAACATAATGCCATCCGCCAACTTGGTTGCACAGGCATAACAATGATAATGCTGATTAAAGCATAATCAAACCCTCCAAACTAATTCATTGAAATACAGGAGAATACATGTGAAGCATATTGGGCAAACTTTGAGTGTGTATAAGGCAAAGAGGAGGTACAGGCATGTTATCCTTCAGATATGCTAAAGGAGCCCAAGAACAATCTGCATTTAATATGGAGAGACGTAACAAAATTGGGTAATCCTGGGTTTTAGGGGGATAAATTGTTTTAGGTTGCTAACTTCAGCCTCGGGTTAAGGTTTGGATTTGGGTTAAGAGTTAGAATGTTTTCATCCAGCTAACCTAAACCCTAACCCTAAACCCCTGAATAACCCAAAGTAAATATAATACCCAGATTTTGTTGAAACTTGAACCAATGTACTTGAAGAAAGCCCTGCTTTATAGTACCTGCGAGTATGACTGGTGATACTTGAGCAATGGCACGTACAGTGTCACACACATACACAACAACTGGGTGGCCACAAGAACATGTCCAAGTTCTCCTTCTGGTGTCAATAATCTAGCCAATTATTCAGAAAATGTACATCTCCTTTCACATTTCACTCTGATGAGATAATGGGTGGTCCTAAATAAAACACACAAACAAGCTCTAGTCCACTGTCAAAAAGAGGCACACCATTATACATGTGTACCTCACATCATTCAATGAATCACTGGCTTGTTCTCCAATGAGGAAAGATGAACTGTATAACTCACAAAGACTCAATTCATGGTGAAGATACTGCAGTGACACGTGACTCGCTTTAAACAGATCACGGTTCATGATGATTCCTCTACTCAACCAACGCAATGACAGATGCAGTGATGAAAGATGTGGAGGAAAATTGTTGTTTTAGGTTTTTCTCAATCATGTGAAAATTATAAATATTCTCACAATACCACATTTTCCTGGAACTATTGGTTTGTATTCTCAAAATTATACGAAATGCAAACAAAATGAATGTTCATCCATGAGAGTCAGACCTGTATATAAAGACCACTGCAAGGAAACAAATACTCAATGTTTATATAAAGCAGGTGGTCTTTCTCTGCAGGTTTCTTTGATACAAGTTTCATTGAGAAACATGATTGGAGGGAAAGGAAAATGTGATCTTTCTATACAGATGAGTGTTAAAGCAGGTTTGACTGTAGTAAGCAGGGAAGGCAGGATTTACAATTAGCATTTTTTAAATAAATTCAACCCATCAAATCAAAAAACATTTGTCTCATGAAAATCAACTTGCCTAATGAATATCAATTTATGAAACAAAAATGAAATGAAATTGTTTGTCTCAAGAAAATCAATTTTTCTAATGAATATCAATTTATGAAACACAAATGAAATGAAAGTGTTTTTTTTTGTTTTGTCCAAACAATTGAAGATTGATTGCATCATCGCATACAACTTATGCTCTTTCCATATCTAATTGAAATGAAGTTTGTACACATTCCATTCTATACCTGCAGGTAGATTTTGACGTGCTTTACTAAAGAAAAAAATGTGTGATTATCAAGTTAAGAAGGAAAAAATGATGACATGTTACATGCATTTGAGTGGCGGACAAGGTGAATTTGCTATGCAAGCTTCACCTAGGTACGTGAATACGACAGTGCTCTTCTCTTTTCCAGTGCACTGATTCTATTCCAGCTCTCTGTTCCAAAATTGAATAAAATTCACTTGGTGTTGCATCTCATTTCTCTGGAGAATGCGGGATGATCAATACTAACATAATTTGATCCACCCAACATTCGATAAACAGAGACAACATCTGTCATGAAGTCCCCCTGAAATTGACAAATCAATATGCAGACCTTCGCACAGCCCTTCCATCCTTGCCCTTCACACATTTACAATTCCAATTTTAAAATTGGAAAAAAATAAAATCTTTATGTGCCATGTGAGGATTTTGTTTTTACCTATAATACACATAAATCCCAGAGAAGATGTTTGTCTGCATACAAATGGTTAGTACATGTAGCTATCTCTGTGACTATACATGAAGACTGTATACCAAGAATTGTGCAGACTGTCTATGTACTGAGTAGTGATTATAACACAAAGCATGTCAGCAGTGCTTTGCTTCTTTCAATACTGCCTAGAATGTATTGCTTATTTACAATCAAATCAAATATAGTCTATTAAGACCACCAGTGCCATGTTGCAAACGGTACATGTTGTCAACTATTGTAACATACCATTGATAGGAAATGTAAGTTACAACAATTGAAAATAAATATGCAACAGGCTCCAGAGGGAAAATTAATTTAAAAAAAGGAGTCTTTCTGGACAAGAGACATTGAGAGACAGGTGCAATAAAGTGTAGACTCCACCAGAAGAATCAACTGAAGTTGAGTGGTTTTTACAAACAGATAGATGACCTTCACTGATAGTAATCTTTGAACATATTTCGAATCGCAGTATTCATTTATCTCAGAATCATGTATAAACTATGGATTAAAGTTTAATCAGTTAAAGTATTCATTAATCTTAGGATCACATAATAGATTAAAGTTCAATATATTTAAGTGGTGACAACTTCACGATTGGATCTCATATCTGGTTTAATTTACATTATTTTGTGTGTGGGACACTGGTTATGTAAAGTACATTTACAACATGATAGCCTTATTTGGCTACCATCATTAAGCACAAACAGTTCAATACATGTATAATTAGAATTGTAATTTCATTAAAGGGAAAAGTAACCCTGACAATAAGTAGAACTAAATGATGTAGGAGAACAAATCACAGAAACAGATTTGTAAAAAAAAAAGGTACAGAAATGTAGACATATTGTATGGAAATTGTTTGTGTTTGAAATGTATAATTACATGTACTAGCACTGGATCCTTCAATAGCAACTCCTTTGCCCACAATGACATACTGAAAATGTTTGTTATATTTGTTTGTGTTCCATGTATAAATAAAACAATACCCAGAGCATCATTTATCTACCTTTAATATTACAGCCCAAGATCTCAGGACTTGGGAATAAAGATGTTTACACACAAATCATATTTCTCTGATTTTATTATCAATATCTATTAAATCAATTTAACTTATAATTGTGGTAGCATTGCACTTGAATACTTTGTGTGCTAAATGTGAATCTATTCCCAAGTAATACACACATAGTCTGGCGCTGAAAAGGGTAAAGGGATAGTTCACACTGAAATTAAGTTGGTTTCAATGAGACACATGAAAAAAAACATGTAAGTGAAGGTTTGATGAAAATCTGTCGAAGGATAAGAAAGCTATGACATTTTAAAGTTTTGATTTTGTGATGTCACTTACAAGGTGCTCTCCCGTATGTTGCATATAATATTTGTTCAAAAATTTGCATTTTCTAAAAAAAGATATGCATCCTTTTACCTGTGCATTTGGTACGTCATAAGAAATACGTTTTTTTTTTACACAAATACCTATATGAAAACAAAATCATTCCGTTGTCAAAAACAGAAAAAGAGCAACTTATGGAATTATTCTGTACACAATATATGGGAAATCATGTCGCATGTGACATCACAAAATTGACATTTCAAAAGATCATACCTTTCTTATCACCCTGTGTCCTTTAATCTTTGGTGACAGGGCACGGTATCCTTAACCGATTTTCATCAAACTTCACTAAATGTTTCTTTCATGTTTCTGCTTTTATGGAAACAAACTTATATTCAGGGTGAACTATCCCTTTGAGGGTGAAAAGTACATTGGATTAAGATAAACATGTAAGGCAACACTCCTCTATGCTTGGATGACTTTCTTCGATCTAACATGTCCATTCACTCATTCATACATTCAGGTGATTCAAACAAATAGGCAGTGACTTCCTCTGAATAACAAAAGAAAAGAGAAATGTGTCAACCGTTCAGTCTCCGCTAGGAGTTCAGAAAGCGCCAAAGTGCAGTGGAGTGTGAAACAGCATGTGCCACTGAAATTCCTGCCAATACACTCTTGGTCTTTGCCTAGTAGGAGCAGCAGAAGGCTGTTCATTCCTTGCATTCTCCGCTGCACACTGCATTTCTTATTGGCCGGTTTCGGACACCTTTGGGTAACTTCGGATATCTTCGAATCCCATCAATACCTGGCGCACTCAATACACTGTAGTTTCTTTGAATTATTCTCCAGATGATGGTCAGAGCACACTGCCCGACATGTGGAGACTGAGACTCTCTCTTCCTGAAATTGACAGAAACACACCACACTTTGCCTCTCTCCTTTCTCTCTTCTTTTTCTGGATAACTAATTTGTGACTTGCTCATAACTCTCATCACCACCCTCTCCTTTCATATCATTTATTTTTGGTTTAAACACCAAAAACTACGGCTGAAAACACTCTTGTGGAAGTGTTATAAAAATTAAAAAAAATCACCTCTCTTCTTTTCAATCTCTCTTTTCCCGTCTTCACTCCCAGAAAAGGGTCAAATACATGTATCTTGAAAAAATTAAACCAAATGGTGCTACTGAAAGTTTTACTTTTTCTAAATAGTATTTATTCGTACACACTCACCTTGGAAACATTTCAAGAACATTTATTCTCTTTTTGTTGTTTAATAGAGTGTCCTTTTTGTTCAACGAAAGACATTGAAGTAAGCTGAATGATATCTGAAGTCTCTTGTCACTTGGCATCATGTGAGGTCCAGGATCCCTGTGAACACCTGAGCCAGTCCTCTTTGCTTCCTCTTCTTGATGGTATTCTGGTTCTGATGTTGAATAAATGCTCTTCCCTTGCAAAGAAAAACAGAAAACTCCAGAGTCTCCTGTTCTTCTCCTTATTCATTATCTTCTGCCTTGGTTGTTTGAGGAGTGTCCTCTCTTTTCTTCAAATAAGAAATGGTATCAAAAGTCTCTGGTCTTTGGTCATCAGCCCAGGTACTGGATCTCAGTGAATGCTTGCATGAGTCTCCTGACCCCCTTCTCCACTTCATTTTCTTCTGCCTTGGTTGTTTGATGAGTGTCCTTTCTTTTCTTCAAATACGAAATGGTATCAGTTTTTGGTGACACGGCCTCATCCCAGGTCCTGGATCTCAGTGAATGCTTGTGTGAGTCTCCTGATCTTCTCCTCCATGACTCCTTTCTGGTTGGTTGTCTCCGCCAGGAGCTGCCTCATCTCATCCTCCACCTCCATCACCTGCAGAAGGAGCCAGATGAAGGAGATACAGTGTAAGCTAAGATGATGTATGTTTGTCACTGAACTGTACATGTTATTTATTTGTATTTATGTAAACCATGTTGTAGTAAATGTCAAAATATCAGGGCAGGGCCCCTTGGTAGAGTAAGTGTTTAACCACTGAAGGGGCTACCTGGGGTAATTTAAATAAATGAATAAATGAATGAATGAATTAATTAATAAATTGATGAATAAATAAATAAATGAAAGAATGAATGAATAAATAAACCCCACCAAGAGATTTATCCGAAAATTAAACTAAAACTTCATTGAGAATGCATTTTAGCAGTTTGGCGGAGATCTACAATGTGTCTTTAGTGTTTCCTCATATCTTCTTCTGCTGTTAGCTTGTCTTGAGTCTTGGCACGCTGACTGCTCTTAGCAGCTTTTAGAGTTTTTCCTGCCACAGCAACCACTACCACCACTACCATCATCTTCATGATAATTATTCTAATTATTGTCAGATGCATCATCCTCATCAACGTCCACTATCACGACGTTATAACCACTTGTATCATTATATCATTGTTCACATTATGTATGTCATTGCCATCATCATCAGCATTGTCAACACTTTAATAGTGTTGCCACTATTACCATTACCACAAGTCCCATTACCAAGATTGTCATCATCATGCACATCACCACTTCTACCCTTCAGCTGTCACCGATATAACTTCCTTAAAGCTCCTTCAACACCAAAACAACATTGCAGCCATTACAATAATAACCCTGTCATTTGCAAACAATGCCATTATCAACATCAAGCAGTTTAACAAAACTGTGGGAGTAATTCCAGTAGACTCACTCTGCTCTGGGCCTCATTAATCTCTGTCTGCTTCTCATGGGCAAGCTGTTCCATGTTCTCCTCATGCCCCCTCTGGGCTGCCTCCATCTGTTTCCTGAATGCATTGTCTATGGCTCTCAGCTTCTCACTTGATGCCCTATAGAACATCAGATGGAATGGAAAAGTGAAATTGAAATACATTCATTACTAATGACATAATATTCAAAATATGTATTTATGATAGGGTATGATCTGGTTTGAAGCTGTCTGAAAAAAAAACACACATACAATGAGAATGCTTGATTGAATGAAATTGCTAATACACTCATGGATTAAACTTGCATATTTAGCATACAAAAATTCTGGGAATTTTGATAGCAGTAATGTATACAGAGTTTGTTCAAAATACTGTTCTACATGATTGGTTCAAAACTGTAAACAAGGTATATTTCGCGTACAGATATTTTCATGATTTGCGACAATGCTGACTATTTTCCAAGCACTTAAAGGGCATATACTGTACTGGGAAGGCAAAAAAGCCTTCAAAATGTAATTGTTAGCAATCTTCTTGCCAATGGTCATATATTCATGTATTGTCTATTTTAGAAGCTTGCTGAAAGTTATTTGCCCTCAAATGATCCACATATGGAGTAATTAATGATTAATTATTAACCCTAATACTCCCGGGGGGGGCCATTATGGCCCCCCCCTGTCGAAGTTTTGTCGGTACTTCCTAACGCCTCAATATTTCGAAACGAAATTTCTTGACTTTTTTCTCTGATCCTTCCCGCACATTTTGATACCAAATTTATGGCGATCGGACCTACCGTGCGGGTGTCAGATTACGTTTACCGAACACATATCACTGAAATTTCGCTATTTCTCTATGTGACTGTGTATAACCCTATGGATAAAATCAGCTTTTCCAATTTATGTAAATACTTTTCTAATAAGTGTTATCATTGTTTCAAATAGTGTAAATAATTACCACACACACACACATACAAACACACACCCACACACACACCCACACACACACCCACACCCACGCATACGCATCTGAATCACAACGAAAAACAAAGAAATACATAAGAAAATTGAAAAACAATAAAATACATAAGAAATAATTACCACAACCTATCTTTTTCTTTCAAGAATTGATGAGGGAGTTATGAAAGACATTTGTACCAAAAATTGCTATTCCTGAGGCTTTATTTAGTGAGAAAAACAAAAATCTATGATTTCTCGCATAAATTAGCATAAATTAATTATTTAAAAAAAAAATAAAAGGACTTTCGTAAATTTAGCTATACAACTTTGTAGATTACATAATTCTTTACCCTTGTGCAAAATTTTGAGGCAATCGGGCGACCCATGGCCGAGATCTCAGGGGGGGGGGCCATAATGGCCCCCCCCCGGTAATAACAAGCTTTGAAATACCCCGGGAGTATTAGGGTTAAATCCTCAAAATGTTCGGCCCAAACATTTTGAGGATTTGTGATTTAATCACTCATCACTCCAAATGTAAATCAGTTGAGGACAGATAACTTTCAGCAAGCTTCTAAAATAGACATTACGTGAATTTAAGACTATTGGCAAGAAGATTGCTAACAATTACATTCTGAAGGCTTTTTTGCCTTCCCAGTACAGTATATGCCCTTTAATTTTGTGGGCCCATATCCCCGGACCCAACACAGAGGCCTACAAAATGATACCAGACAAGTCAGAAAAGTCCCAATGCATTGTACTAGATTTACAAACACATTTCATCTATGATATAATCTTTGGATTGCTGTTACTCTCCACATTTATAATATTGATTGATTAATCTATTGGACTAGAAGCAAAGAAAAGGAGGACGATGTGGGATTTAAACCTGTGATCAACTGCTTGCCTGGCATCCTACAATCAAAGTAGAACAGGACCTACTCTATGGTCAAATCAGAATGGCACTGAATTGATTATGGGTTGAGTATGCAAGAGGCAATCAGCTTGGATTATGGATACTGACATGATACTCTAAAGAATGTGTGTGCATTACGAGTGCAAAAATGAACCAGCGCCAAATAATGAGGAAAAAAACTCACTTTTCTGCTTGGACAGCTTTGTCCCTCTCCTCGCTGATCTTCTTCTCCCGCTGGTCAAAGTTGTCCTTGACCTGTCTGACCTGTGTCTCCAGCTGACCGATGATGTCTCCCTTCTCCTTCCACTTGTTGTCCAGTGCCCTGTCACAGCGGGTAATCAATTCAAGAGGGTCACTTCCAATCAGTGATCGTTTGTTTTTGAAGTCTTCTTGTTAACTTTACAGACAGAAAAGCTCTTTTGCGGGTCAAATTAGTTTTGGTAAAAACTACAAAAAAGGGCAGAAAATTCTCTGTAAGAACTTCCATCCAAATAATAGAATCATAATGTGAAATGAAGTGTAATTATAGCGATGCCTAGATATCAAGGATGTTTTGGACGGGTCTTCCAATAAGGGTTAAATAAGCGGCAAATGATCACTAAATATTCAAATTGGCAATGCATTTAAAAGGTTGATATTCAGAATTGCTCTAAAAATGTAATATAAAAAAATGTGTTGCCAATTCAAAAGCCAAATAGTGACGAGTTTTGCTCTAAAAAGGCCCTCGTCCAGAAGAAGTTATCCTACCGGTATGCCCGCTGGTTCTCCTCCAATTCCATCTGAAGCTCCATCACTCTCTCCTTTAGCCCCTCCTTCCGTTCGGTCAATCGCTCAGCCTCAGCGGTCATCTCCTGGACAGTGGACTGCTCTGCGGCTAGACGGTC
Source organism: Arbacia lixula (assembly GCA_963669155.1). Classification (NCBI taxonomy): domain Eukaryota; kingdom Metazoa; phylum Echinodermata; class Echinoidea; order Arbacioida; family Arbaciidae; genus Arbacia; species Arbacia lixula. The sequence continues at coordinate 501,251 of OZ022581.1, read as the reverse complement.
CTCTAGACCCTGCTGGACACGCAGGGTTTCCTCTCTGGCCGCCTTCACCTCATCATCCTTCTCCAGCAGGGCCTACAGAGGGCGCCAAACATTAATCACAGTCTCATATAAACAAAATAAAATATGACTTAAAACAAAAAATAAACATACATCCCCTGCTGTGCGTTTCTACATTACAGCAACGATGATGTGAATATTTTTGCACATCAAATACATTCAATATCATGCAGCAATATTTTCCATGTTCAAAGATTCCTAAGCCAACAGTAATATGTGAAAGTCACAAAAAATAAACCCTCACAAAAATAATAAGCCAATATTGTGGTTATGGTTGAGTTTGATTGTACTCCACTGAGCAACATTTGAGGGATTGATGACTCACATCTTTGAGTTTCTTGATGGAGTCTGTCTGGTCATCCATGATCTTGGTCTTGATCTTGAGGCTGTCGCTCTCTCGTTCTAGCTGCTTCCTCAAGGAGGCTAGCTCCACCTCCTGGGCCTCTAGTCTTGCCTCCAGCCTCCCTCGGTCCTGGGCCAACGACACACCTGGATGGAGGGGGGGGGGGGGGGGAGCATCATATCATATCAAAGCAATCATTTGAACACAAAGGCCAGAGTTTACAAAGGATTCTTAGATATAGACTACGTTTTAATAAAATTTTGTGGTGTGTAAGCAGATACATGCTTCATTTAAACGTGTACATTTTGAAAAGTTCCAATCATGAACGTGGGCGTTCCGCATATGTTGTTACATTTATGCTAGTTGCTATGGTTAAGTCCATGTTTAGACCATGGTTTAATTAAATTGATCTACATAAACTGTGGTCTAATTCTCATGACTCCAGGGTCACTATTAGGGTCTACTGACACCTCTCCCCCTCCCCTCCCCCCTCCCCTACTACCACCCCACCCCACCTCACCCCTACCTACCTTGTTGAGCCAGCTCCTGTCCCCACAGTTTCCTCTCAGCCCTTAACCCTTCCACCACTGACTCCAGGGCCACCACCTGTGCAGCTAGCCTAACCCTAACCCTCCTCCTCCCCTACCCCACCCCTACCTACCTTGTTGAGCCAGCTCCTGCCCCCATAGTTTCCTCTCAGCTCTTAACCCCTCCACCACTGACTCCAGGGCCACCACCTGAGCAGCTAGCCTAACCCTAACCCTTCCCCTCCACCTTCCCTTCCCCCACCTCACCCCTACCTACCTTGTTGAGCCAGCTCCTGTCCCCATAGTTTCCTCTCAGCCCTTAACCCCTCCACCACTGACTCCAGGGCCACCACCTGTGCAGCTAGCCTACCCTCCCTACCCCACCCCTACCTACCTTGTTGAGCCAGCTCCTGTCCCCATAGTTTCCTCTCAGCCCTTAACCCCTCCACCACTGACTCCAGGGCTACCACCTGTGCAGCTAGCCTACCCCTCCCCCTTCCCTACTCCACCTCACCCCTACCTACCTTGTTGAGCCAGCTCCTGTCCCCATAGTTTCCTCTCAGCCCTTAACCCCTCCACCACTGACTCCAGGGCTACCACCTGTGCAGCTAGCCTACCCCTCCCCCTTCCCTACTCCACCTCACCCCTACCTACCTTGTTGAGCCAGCTCCTGTCCCCATAGTTTCCTCTCAGCCCTTAACCCCTCCACCACTGACTCCAGGGCTACCACCTGTGCACCTTCCCTACCCCTCCCTACCCCTCCACAACGTACCTTGTTGAGCCAGCTCCTGTCCCCATAGTTTCCTCTCAGCCCTTAACCCTTCCACCACTGACTCCAGGGCTACCACCTGTGAAGCTAGCCTAGACTTCTCCTTCCCCACCCCACCCCACCTCACCCCTACCTACCTTGTTGAGCCAGCTCCTGTCCCCATAGTTTCCTCTCAGCCCTTAACCCCTCCACCACTGACTCCAGGGCTACCACCTGTGCAGCTAGCCTTCCCCTCCCTACCCCACCCCACCCCTATCTACCTTGTTGAGCCAGCTCCTGTCCCCATAATTTCCTCTCAGCCCATAACCCTTCCACCACTGACTCCAGGGCTACCACCTGTGCACCTTCCCTACCCCTCCCCTCCACAACCTACCTTGCTGAGCCAGCTCCTGTCCCCATAGTTTCCTCTCAGCCCTTAACCCCTCCACCACTGACTCCAGGGCCACCACCTGTGCAGCTAGCCTAGACTTCTCCTGCCTCAGGGCTTCCAGCACCTGCAGTCTCCGCTGGCTCTCATCCACTTGGTGCTCTAGGCTCTGGATTCGTGCCTAGGAAAAGACGAATATTAAATAATCTACTGATAATATTCATAATCCTAATCTTTACCACATCAATGATAACAATAACACCAAATTTTGATTGATTATACAGTACCTCATAATAAATGGCAATAAATTCTTGTTATAATTGTTATCTGTGTCTTTAATTTGGCATATTAATTACGGAGGTATTAGAAGCATTTACCCCAAATATAAACCTGCTTGATAATTTCCAAAACCTGTCATTTCAAACTGTACAAGAATTTCAGAATAAATTGCAGTATATGTTCAAAAGCCATTGGGTGCTTACACACATGGACTCGGTGCATTGGACACAGGTGTAGTAATGAGTATCTGGCAGATATATGGTATGGCATTATTATTGGGATAAGAAAACTTGCACTGACTCTTGTAGATATATGATATGGTATCATTATTGGGATAAGAAAACTTGCACTGACTCTTGTAGATATATGGTATCGTATTATTATTGGGATAAGAAAACTTGCACTGACTCTTGTGGATGAGAGGGCTTCTTGCTTGGCTCTGGATAGCTCAGTGATCCGACCTTTCTGCTCCTTCACCATCTGAAGAAGAAGAAGAAAACCAACATCAAATAATTACACAGTTTTGCCACTGATACCAATAATGAGAATAAAGACAATATGAGATAATATGGTTTGTTATTTTTGGGGGTATTTCCTTTGTTTGATTTACATGAATCACCTGCCCCTATCATTTTCTTTGCCTACACAAGTGAGGGAATTTAATCACTTAGCAAATTTTCCTAGAGATGAAATATATCAGAAGTGAGCTTTCTACCTGTTTGCAGTCTTAGGAAATGCAGAGTCAGAACATGCACACATGGCAGAACCACTCTGCTGTCATCAGAGTCCAGGGCCCGGTAACAAAGGTTTGCGATCAATCGCAAATTTTAAAGACAAATTCTGATTGGTTACTGGTCAGTCTTTTGAACACAAAGCGCATGCAACAATGATGTTGATTGGCCAGTGCCCAGATCTGCTTTCATTTCAAACCATTTGATATCATTTTGAGATGATTCCTTGATGCTATTCTAATTTTCACCACTATGTTGCTTTGATTTTTCTGCTATGATTGAAACCAATTTAACTTCAGGGTGGACTTTCCCTTCAACCCCCTCCGTACCATGAGTGGATGTAATGTGTAATTGGTTATTGGGCTCTTCCTGGTTTGATACTGAGAAGGTTAAAGGTCAGGGAGCTTACCGCGGTGAGTTCAGCGACCAGGCCTGAGGACCGCTTCTCCTTCTCCATTGTAGCACTGAGCGCCTGCCTGAGGTGAGCAGCATCCTGGCTGGTCCTCTCATAAGCCTCCTCAACCTGGCATGGTTGGACAGGAGAGATGGGGGAGGGTGGGGTGGGGTGGGGTGGGGTAGGGAATGGTAGGGTAGGGTAGGGTAGGGTAGGGAAGGGTAGGGTAGGGTAGGGTAGGGAAGGGTAGGGTAGGGTAGGGTAGGGTAGGGAAGGGTAGGGTAGGGTAGGGAAGGGTAGGGTAGGGTAGGGTAGGGTAGGGTAGGGTAGGGTAGGGAATGGTAGGGTAGGGTAGGGTAGGGTAGGGGGGAGGGGAGGGAGGGGGGGCAGAGGATGGAGGAAGGGGAGAGGGAAGTGGAAGGATAGAGAACAATGAGATAAAGAGAGGTTAAAGAGAGTAGAGAGTAGAGAGAGAGATGAAAGAGGGAATGAAGGACAGACAACAGGGAGATAAAAAGGAGAGATTGAAGAGAGTGACAGAGAGAAGGAAACATAGGTGAGAGAGTTTGAGAGAACAGAGTGCGAGACAGAGATGGGGGTGTGTTGGCATGACAGGAAGTGAGGGTTGGAGAAAAGGTTTAAGGGGGAAGGATGAGAAGACAGTGGTAGAAGGAAAGAGAACAGGGAGATAAAGAGGAGAGGTATATTTGGGAAGTTTTCCTTTGTTTATTGTTAATATTGCGCTCATGAAATACCATTTATATTTCTTGCAGATGCCCATTGTAATATGCCTCGACACATACTCTTCTTAGTGCACAATCTAAAAACAAATCCACACAAGCAAGATATGGTTGGTGTATCTCCTTGTTTCCTTTCTTCTCTTCCAGGGCCCTGTTGTATAAAGCTTACCATTGATGGTAGCTTTGCTTCCAATGTCAACTTCTATGGAAACCTAGAATTTGAGTGGCTGTCAAGCAGTGTTACCATGGTAGTTACCACTTATGTCGGAGTTACCATGAATGGTAAGTTTTATGCAACGAGGCCCAGATGGTGTCCAATCATTAATGGGATGGAAACATAAGTTATTGTTCAGGTCAGTTCTACCTTTGTGAATGACTGCTGGGCACCCGTCATTTGGTCATGTTTTTTTTTTTTCATACCTCATACTGATACATACAAACTAATTTGATTGATTTCCTTATGTCTGTCTCACCTCATGGAATCTGCTGGATTCTATCTGCAGGGCTAGCCTGAACTCATCCTCTAGGTCAGTGTACTGCTTGGTCAGAGTGTCAATCCTGCAGGAGATGATACGGTCAACCACTGGGGCATTCAAGATTCATGATTGAAGATTCAATTTATATTCCCACTGGTGAAGGTGATATACGTATATTAAGAACCTTTTACTGTTTAGTAATGTGAGAACTATCACCATGACAAGAGAAGACATGAAACCCTAACACTCTACCCTCTCTCTCTCTCTATCTCTCTTTGTCCTGCCTCTCTCTCTCTCTCTCTCTACCACATCACATCCCTTGCCTCCCCTCTCTCCCTGTACTCTATGTCTTGTCTGTTTATGTTTATCCACTTTTCTCTTTCTTTCTCCCGTTGTAGCTCCTTCCACTGCGTTTCTCCCTCTCTCTCCTGTCCTTTCACTAAGTAATGCATCAACCATGCATCAAACATCTACAACAGTCTACAACACATCTTTCTTTATGGAATGTCTGTCCATGTTCGTGCTTCTCTCTCTCTCTCTTCCTCTCTCTCTCTCTCTTCCTCTCCCTCTCTCTCCCTCTCTCTCTTGCCCTCTCTCACCTTTCTTTATTGAATATCTGTCCGTGTTCATGTTTCTCTCCCCCTTCCCCCCCCCCCTCTCTCTCTCTTCCCCTCTCTCACCTTTCTTTATAGAATATCTGTCCATGTTCATGTTTCTCTCTTTCCCTGCCAAGCTCCCTGTCCAGCATGTCTTGGATCTCCTTGCTGCCTGGTTTGAAGTAGCTCTGCAGCTCGTTTCTAGAAAAACAAATAGCAACAAATGCATTTATGTTTCGATTGAATTGAATTCATCCACATCACCATCACAACTAATGATATTTTGTCACAAAATATAACAACAAATATGTCATATTCCAAGAAATGTTGCATCTTCAAAAGGGCTTGACTCGAACTTTGTTCATAGGGAAAGCAAATTAATATCATAAGGTTCTATTATTAGGGCACATTTTTAACTTTCAAAATTTGTTGAGGCCCACGCGTATCAGGCCCATGAAATGGTAAGTTCAAGTTTTATTGTTCATCAAGGTAAAAAAACATCAAAAATATACCATTTACAAATGGAAATAGAATCCAAAGATGAAGGAGTCACCTGTGTTCCTGTTCCCTGGTTGCTAGTAGTTCCTGGAGCTGCCTGATCTTGCCTTCCTGTTGACTAGACTTGACCCTGACTAGCTCCAGCTCTCTCTCAATGGCTGCAGACCTCATCTGATACTCCTGGACACGCTTACCCTGCCAGACACACAAGCATTTCATATCATATCCCTTTTTAGTATATTTTGAGAAAGTATAATTGTGAGAAAGAGAGCAAAAGAAATAGGGCAAAAAATGCCTATTCCTGGCTTCATGAGGGAAATAGAAATAGTAGTTTATTTCCCTCTGTCTCAATATGCATTTCAACAGATACATTTTGCAGGCTGCTTTATTGCGATGTAGTAGACAGCCAGATGCCAAGGCGTAACTTTAATTTCCATCAATCATAACTTTCTTCTCCTTTGATAAATTTTCTTCAAACCTTCACTCATGTTTCTATAATATTTCTGTGTTTTTTTAAAAACCAATATAACTTTAGGAAGGACTTTCCCTTTAAGTAATTGTAATTGAATAAATAACAGCAGCACTACTTACATCATGAGCCTGCTGCTTGAGTTTCTCAGACTCTATTTTCTTGGTAGTCTCCTCCAAGGCTCTCAGTGTTTGTCTCTGCTCTTCCTCCGCTCTCCGACAGATAGAGAGCTTCTCCACATACTCCTTCAATCTCTCCTGCAACGCACCCCATCATACACAAAACACAGACACATAGAGTAGACATGAAATGGGCAGAAAATGGACAGAAAATGGAATTAGATGCGAGTACAGATAATCTAATCATTAAAACATATCGTTGAATAGATGCCTGAAAAGGAAAAAAATGATATAACGGGCCAAATTAACTATTCATACCCATGTTAAATTAAACATGTGATGTAGTTATACATGAAAGTTCATGAGGGACTTCACACACCCAAAATGAATGATATGCTTATAAAGAAGTTTGGGAGAAAGGTTTATTGGACTTTAGTGATTGTAACAATGGTGGAGTAAGAATTTTACCAACTATTCCATTTCCATCAACGTGTGTATTTAACTCCTTCTCTGCCAGACCACATACTGCCCTATGGCAAAGGTAGGTATTACCAGTGCAAAAATGTCTCTATGACGCACACTCAAAGAAAGGGTATATACAAAACATTTATATACCATAAAGAACATCTATATTCAGAAATATGTGATCTACATGTACTCTTCCAAAGAGAAGCAACGTGTACCTTGAGTAACTGGTTTTCATCCTCCATTCTTGCCTTGATCTCTTTCTCGTTCATGACGGCTTGCTTAAGGCGGCCACTGGCCTGTATGGCTACCTCCTGCAGCTCTCGCTCCTCATTGGCTAATCAATCAAAAGACACAACCAATCAGAAAACACACAATGTTACTTTGAGCTCGGTAGCTATTCTACTCTTTCCTTATAAGGCTGACATTTAGGAGACTAGTGCAAATCTTGCTGAATCAATAAATCCCTTTATTTGTACTCTTCATTTTTGTTAATCACATGAATTATATATTTCACAATACTATCTAACCATGTTTACAATAGACCTGGCTGCAAAGTAGTATAACCATAATATTATAATGTATTGTAATGTATGACATCGTATGTCTATGAAAGTCTGTTATTTTACATAATTTTCAGTAAATGTACACAAAACTGCATTAACTCTTCAGCTGTTGATTTATTTTGTGTGTTGGAGTTAGATTTTTCAATAAACCTTTTCAATTCAATGCAATTTTAAACTAGAGCAATTCGACTGCCACGCAGTCGATAAATATGCCTCCGCCTCTTTGCTATTCTCAGAATATGTGTATGTCTGGTGGGCAATGTACCATTGCTCTAATGTGAAATGAAACATTCTGTTTTTTCAAGTGTAGCCAAGTTTGGCAATGTTCATTGACTTTTGACCTGGTTTGAATTGAATCATTAGTATTGGATTCAATGTGAAAAATATCTATTTGGGGGCAATTTTTAGCCAATTTTGGCAAAGTTCATTGACCTTTGATCCCTGACCTTTGAGAATTTTCACCAAAAATAGTGATCCATCTTTGCACCCTATTTGGTTGGTATTGCTCCAATGGATTTGGATATATTTTAAAAATTATCACTTTGGGGGCAATTTTTAGCTAATTTTTGGCAAAGTTCATTGACCTCTGACCTTCGAACTCTCAGGAGTTTTACCCAAACTTTCACCAGTCTACCTCCATGAAGTGATACATCTCTGTACCATGTCTGGTTAGAATTGCGCCATTGGATTTCGATTTGGGTTTATTGTGAAAAATATCAATTTTTGCAAAGTTCATTGACCTTTGACCTCTGACCTTCCAGCAATTTCACCAACAATGTCACCAGTCTACCCCCAAGTAGTGATCCATCGTTCCACTATGTTTGGTTGGAATTGCACCATTAGATTTGGATCTATTGTGAAAAATTTAAAGTTTGGGGCAATTTCTAGCCAATTTTGGCAAAGTTCATTGACCTTTGACATCTGAACTTTCAGGAATTTTACCAAAAATGTCACGAGTCTATCCCCAAGTAGTGATCTATCTTTGTACCATATTTAATGAGAATTGCATCCTTGGATTTGGATTTATTGTGAAAAATGTCAATTTTTGGCAAATTTTCACAAATTTCATTGACCTTTGACCTCTGACCTTTCAGGAATTTTACCAAAAATTTAACCAGTCTATCCCCAAAGAGTGATCCATCTTTGTACCATGTTAAATGAGAATTGCATCCTTGGTTTTGGATTTATTGTGGAAAAGGTCATTTTTGGGCAATTTTTACAAATTTCATTGACCTTTGACCTTTGACCTCCATCAGATTTGACCCCAATTTTGCACACTTCATTAGTTTCATGCAATACATACATGCACCAAGTTTGAAGCAAATCTGCTGAACGGTTCTCAAGATATTACCTAAACGGATTCGGGACGGACGGGACGGACGGACGGACGGACGGACGGACTTACGGACGGACGGACGGACGGACGGACGGACGGACGGACGGACGGACGGACGGACGGACGGACGGACAACCCGAAAACATAATGCCTCCGGCCACTTCGTGGCGGAGGCATAAAAATGGTTACCCCCAAACTTTTTTTTTTTATCATGAGAGCTACCCCAGCTCCCTTTGGTACATGCATGGAGGAGAACTGACCTTTTGATTGGAGGTCTTTGATATGGTCAGCAAGCCGGATAGCTGCCTGCTCGGCCTTCCATCTCCGCTCTCGCTCCCGGTCAAGCTCCTGGAGGAGTGACTACATAGACACAGGAAAGAACACAGAGGATATATCAGCACTGGTAAGGATCTTTACTCTGGGGGTAAAAAGAAAGAAATTGTAGGAAGCAAGAGGATAAAGAAGGAGCTAGAAAAAAAAAATTAACAAGAAAGTTGCATGTATTTGGAAGCCATACCTACTGCAATAATACACAATGCAATAAATGTAAATGATAAGTATCAAATAAATAGCACATATGGACACAATCTACTGTTACAGTTGTGCATTCAGATGTTTTATACCGGAATTCAGCATGAATCTTTATTCAGGGTGACGTCAAGGGATACAGTGAGGTATATGAACAATGAGCAATTTTCTGTATAATGTCCTGAAAACAGTCAGCACTTTCGATCGAACATTGGTCCATGACGATAAATCTTTGGGAATGAAAAGTAATCATTTTTGAGCAAATGTGAATGGCTATTTTCATGAAACATAACACTGTACAAAGAACTATGCTCACCAGCTTGTCTGCATCTTGCTCTGCTGTCGTCGGGACTACACGCCTCGATGCTTGCGATGATGGACCACCTCTCTTATTGCAACCACTAGAGGGCGATGTAGTAGAAGATTGGGGATCTGCCCCTGCAGATGGGCTCAACTTTGTCTTGGATCTTGTGGGTCTTGAGGAGGAAATGACAAGATAGACAAGTCAGTGACTTGTGATTAGACATTGCTGCGCAAACAAACAATTAAATTTCAATAGTGAAAAGTAAACAACAGAAAACAAAACATTTGTGTCTCTTCCATGTAACCCGTGAGGTGTAAAACAAAGTGTGATTATCATTGTAGTCCTTTGTTATGAGTTTAAATCAATGACTTCTATTTATTAACATTACAATCCCATGAATAAATTTGATAAAATAATTGGGTTATAGCTACTGATCATTAAAAATCTCTATTTGCAGTATTTTAATTTTTGGAGTAATATAAGAAACAGATATTGATAACAAGAGTATAAAAAAAAAATCAAGGGTATAAACGATCCATTACTATGTTAAAGGATATGAGCTGCAGAACAACAAATCACAGAGTTCATTCTTGGAAGTAAAAAAAAAAAAGTATATATAAGAGTAAACCTTACATTTTACTTGTCTTTGTGGTGTTGCCTTCTAACCGTTTTCTCTGACGAGTCCCAGCCTGCCGTTTCCCACCTGCCTTTCCTTTCCTTCTGTCATCTGTTCTCTGACTATCAATCCTTTCCCTCTCAGACCCAGAGTAGACAGAATGGTCGCTGTCATCTGTATGATCTATATCTAAGGGTAAGAACACATCACTGATATCTGTATGCTCTCAAAACAAGAAAGCACTATATCGATTAAACATGGTTTGTATTGAATTGTGTTGAATGGAACATGACTGTAGAAAGAATAGGATTTACCTGTTGAGCCTACTTGCATAACACAATGAAAACTTTCTGGTGCTCCAAAACGACATAATGTGAGCAAGAATATTTTTTCATAAGTTATGATTTGCACACTGCTCAGATACCTTGGGTGAATTAAGCACAAAAGAGTATAGGTGATTGCCAGCCATGTGCATCCTTCCTATTCATATAATGCAGCAAAGATTTGCTTGGCATATGGTCATATATTGTAGTTATTAGTACGTGTCATGACTGTTTCTTCCAAGTAAAAGCACAAGGCTCGACTTGTAAAGAGGCACCTATTTTACACATCTATAGAATGACCCTCCAAAAAACAAAACAAAAAACATTAATGATACAATATTTGAAATAAGGTGTAGTTATAACGGGAAAAGAATGAATAGGACAGAGCAACATAAAAATCAAAAGCACACACAAACACAAACACACACAGACTCCAAGCCATACACATAATCCTCATGCATGGATCACTATTCCCATACCTCTCTTTGCTGCTCGGTTACAAGGCTTCCTCCTTGATACCCCGCCCTCTGTGCTCTGATCTGTGCTGGCTGACACAACCTGGACCTAGCAGCAGCACCAAGAATAAGCCACATAGTTATACACTCAACCAAAAAACTAACTCCCCTCCAAGCATTTTGTCAGTCTGTTATGGTAATGAATATCAGATTTTCTGAGGTAAAAAATGGATGGTAGGTGTAAATCACTGTTGCCTGAGGGCATGTGAGCCCATAAAACTTTAGATCATGTCACCATTGGCATGTTCTCACCTGTGCTTTCCTTGTCATGTCAGTGAGCTGTTGTTCAAGCATCCGCAATCTCTCTTCGTGATTAGTAGGGAATGTCTATTAGGAATAAATGGAGAAGGGGTACGATTAGATGAAATCTGATAAAATCTCAATACACTGTCAAACATAGAGATATTGATGAGCTCAAATATTTTGTTATATATCATTCATTACACTCATCAAACTAATTGTGATTTACTCAAGAAATAATTGATGTCAATTATATTTATTTCACCAGGTGTCAGCCTTGACTAACACGTGCTACTGCTACCTCCTATTACCAAAGAACAATTGTAGTTTTTTTATGTGATTTCACCCGATTGTTGTTATAATACATTAAATTCAATTTCATTGAGTCTAATCCTGCAGTATTTAACAATGCAGTTGCCTTTACCTGTGGCTGTTTCATCCCTTGGCCCCTGATGTCTTTCCGACCCTCTATCTCTGGGTTACTGTCTGTGGTTCCTGATGAGGTCAGTGCACGCTGCCGGAACTTCTCCAAGACCTGGTCTATCTTGGGCGTTATGATCTGCAATGGAGTCTCCTATTTTTGTTTTTTAATGTTAAGTAAAAGAAATTAAAATCTAGAAATTGTCAGTTGGTATGAATGGACTATGTATTTATGAATTGCCAGTAAGAATGAACTGCCTTTGTATTCATATCTACATGTAAAAAGTCTCATTCTGCATGTGTTGGACACGCAATTCTTTTCAACTACGCTGTGGTTTCCGCTTTCTTTAATGTCTGAAAAGGCTTTATTTTCATTACGTATGGCTAAGTCATACAAACTTTCCAGAGGTCACAAGATATGTCCAGTTGTCATATGTCATAAGCTTACCTGATCTGCACTGCTGCCAACATCTGACGACAGCAGGTAGTCCAGGTATTGTTCCAGACCTGCGATCAATAAATATGGGACAAAAGTTTTAAAATCTATGTAGCCTTTCAGTACTGATCCTTCGCAAAGAAACGTATACTGTCCATACTTGTTTGAAAAGAGAAACGTCTATTTCTGTCATTATGGTCACCATCAACATAAAACACAACACAACACATGCCATAAAACTCACATCAAACTGATATTGCACTTTGCTGCAAACAGCTACATTAGCATCCCTAGAAAGTTTTCCACTGAAATCAAGGAATGAATACACACCAGGAACATCTGCAAGACCATCCTCTGTCTGGATTGAGGCGCCATTTCTATCTAGACCATCCAATGAAATCAGCTGAGGCAAGGAATTGAGCAGTGCTGGTCTATATCCTAGATAGAGAAAAACAGCACATCAGTAGACTAACTTTATACAACACATAGCATAATACCATACACAAAAACAATTATCGGTACATGCAATGTACATTTCAACAACTATTGCATGCAAGTACACGTACAGTACCTACCAAAGGGAGTAAGAAAGCAATTAAACCAAAAGATCACCCTGATGTTAAGTTAGTTTTAATAAAAGCAAAAACATGAAAATTTGAGTGAAAAGGGTTGGAAGGATTTTGCAGGTCTGGAATGAAGATGACTGACTCCGTGAGTTCCTCAAATTCACTGATGTCAATAGACCATAATTTTCATTATGTATGCACATATTGTCCGAGGTTTATCCACATAGCAACAGCTAATATATTCACTGTGCGTTCCACCCATTGAAACTGAATCACAAAATACAGATGCATATAACTAATGCGTAACTACATGTAGGTGAATATAAGTAGGTGTAAACAGGTACATGTAACATGTCAATGTGACCAACCCGGTACTAGGCAGTTAGGGGGAAAGTAATGAATACATTACAAAAACAACTTTCGGTCGCAATGGAGCGATACATGGGCCAGAGAATTTTAAAAATGCCATATTTCAAATAAATCATACAGGTTCAGAGCCAATAATCAAAGGAGACAACATGTTGCCATGACAACGTCTCACCTGGAAGTCTGCAGACAGGGTTGTCACTTCGGTCCTGATGAAAGGTCACATGACGGAGGCGTGTGAGGCCCGTTAGACATCCGATCAGGTGTTCTGCAGAGGACAACTGGTTGCTGTGGAGACTGATATTTGTGAGACTGTATTCTGGGCCATGGAGCTCACAGAGACCAGAGATGTCGTGGATCTGGTTGTAGGATGCATTCAGCCGGGTCAACGACCTGGAAATGAAAAAGGAACATGTGATCAATGACATGCTTTCAATGAACCATAATCTCGGGGAGCTGGTATACCTACTATCATGTTGGATCATGTTAAAAGAGCAAGTAAAATGTGGTCTTCTTTCAATAAGTTTGTCTATTTCTCCAATACAGCCCTAGTTTAGAAGCTAAACATTGAAAAGTCTGTAAAATGATTTTTGAAAAACATTCAATCATAAATCATCAATAATATCCAACTAAAGCTCTGCAATTTTCATGTCACATTTCTGAATACTAAAATATTGTTGGTACTTTGAGATGCATATGAAAACTACCGGTACCTGACAATTGTCTTAATGACTTAACAAAACAATTGAATAAATCATGAGTCAAATCATACATAAAAGTATAGATTGGGGCTTACTTTAGTGATGCCAGTCCAGTGAGTGCTGTGAGCTCATTACAAGCAACATTCAAGGTCCTAAGCAACCCAAGCCCATCCAGCCCTTCCAGTCGAGTCAGCCGATTGGACGAAAGGTCCAGATGACGCAGATTCTGCAGGCGTCTCAAATTCTCGATCCTCACGATTTGATTGCAGTGTAGATTGAGAGTCTGGATATTGGCTGAGGTTGTCAGTGGGAAACCTTGCATGCTCTGGAGGCCGGCATCAATGAGACAGAGCTCTTGAGGAGTTGCGTCATCGTTGTTGTTTTGATCGTCCAATGTAGAGGATACCCCGTGGAATGTTACCCGGAACTGGTTTCGTTGATCCCTGCTTTGCCCTTGCATCGTGGTGGTAGAGAGCTGGAAATGCGTATTGACCAATAAATATATAAATTTTTAAATACATGAAGAAGGCATACTGAGATGTCTCAGAGTACAGTCTCTGACTCTGATGTTTGATTTGTTTGTTTGTTTTCGTGGAATTTTAAATGAATTTTATTTCTTATATTTTGCAACTTAGGCTATTTTGAGCTGCCTCATACAGCCTATTGGGTATTTGATACTGAATCATTTGGCGAATTTACTTTTTAGGCTAAAGCATCATGTTTCATGCTGAACTGGACAGAATATACCGTGGCTTAAAACTGAGGCTCCTTCCCTTTCTTCCCTTTCTCTTTCCCTATGCCAATTCCTTTGAGCTGTAGTGTATGTACAATTTTAGTCATAGCTTCAAGAATATTTTCAGGAAAAGTGAAAAACTATCCTTAATAAAATGTTTGAAACACATAGACCATTGTCTCCAGTCATAGACTGTATTGCAGTGAGCAGCAGTGTGCAGCTGCTTACAATACCGTGGCCAATCACTGACCTCTGTGCAGACCATGCAGAGCAGAGAACGGTCTCTTTTTCTAGGCTTCATTTCAGGAACCGCATAGCTTTTATACAGGTCGTCCAAAACCTACTTGAAGTGTAAAGATCAATATAGAATTCCGATCAGAGTCAGTTTCCTTTTTACATTGTGAGGGAATTTCTTCCATTATGTGGTTTTTCAAACACTTTACTTTTTTGACCGACAAAATGGCTAACCTGTCTTTGAATGAGATATGTAATTTTAGGTGCAAATTTGTGGCTTTTTAAAATAGTATTTTAATCATTTGATGGCACACTGCAAGTTGCAACTGCCACTCCAGCTCCCAGGACCCAGCAACAACAAGGGCCAAGGGTTCCATGGCTTCTCAGTAGATCTAGTATTAATAAGGTTATCAGTAGTCGGACCCGAAATGCAAGGAAATTGGTGGCGACTGGCGAGCCCTGACGACGCTAATCCTGGGGCTAGGTCACTCTAATCTTTGGTTTGTCTGTATGGAAGTTTCGCATCGAGAACAAAAAGATTTCTTTTGAAAATCATTGAACTTTGAAGCTTTAGGAGTTTGAAGAGGTCCTATATAAGTTCCATATGCCAACTCATGTGTGGTGTCTGCTGCTGTGGTTACTGCGACCAGCCTGCTCACGCAGTGAGCAGGCTGCGTAGCACGGAGATTTGAAGTAAGGAAGTCGAGATTAGCAGTGATTATATTAGTCGGTTTCAGCCATTCTGTAACTCAAATCTCAAATCTATTGCACATATTTACGTAAAATATATACCTGAATAATACCGTAGTTGGTTTGAAGATGAATTTAATCCATGTTGCATTTTTAAAAATTGTTTTCGACCTAAAGTTGTTCAGAATCGCACGACAGCAACTGCGATGCAAAACTTAATGCGCATGCGCCAGTTCCCCTTTACAGTATACCTTTTTGAAGCAGCCAAGATGGCAGCCTCGTCAAACCGTATTTGTTACAAAGATCATGATCATATGTGAAGAGGAAATATGTAACGTTGCTTAGCATTTTCAAACAATTTTATAGCTCAGGTATACATTCAATACATTTAGCCATTTATATATGATAAATGTACTTGAAATTGAGTAATTCATTCATGTGCACGGGTTGATTTCTCAGTAGTCGGACCAGACATGCAGGGAAATTGGTGGCGAGCCCTCAGGACGCTCCCGCTGCGCGGGAGCAGTCCCGGGGCTACTGCTGTGGGTGCCAAAATTAAGGCAGCCAAGCTAAAGCCTGCAAGGCTAACCCCAAGCAGACTTGACTAGCGAGTAGCGATATAGCATTGCCTCGCCACGGTCATGTTTGACATCAAGTCACTAAAGTCAGGTGTACGGTGACACAGTAACATGTACTCGGTTAGACCAGCCGGGCCGAGCCCCGGAAAATTCGCCATAGCGTCCGCTGCCTCCGCACCAAACAACCTACATTGCGGACCTACCTTAACTTCTACAATACTTACATCCATATACGTTTATTAATGTAGGTTTTCATGAGCTTCACGAATTATTGAAGCATTATATATGTCTTTCAGCCCCGAACCTCTTCCACTCACCACTTTCCAGCTTGTTTAGTCGGTTGTGTACACTTCCCAAATCAAACTTTCCGCCACATCTTTTTCTCTTTGGAATGGCTTCGACGCGATGTGTCCAGAGTAAATTCAGTCTCTAGATCGTTCGGACCCAAACGGCTACAGAAGTTGGTATTGGTGGGTACGGTCTGACCCCGGGTCTGACTGCATAAAATCACGGAGCGTCTGTGTGTGCGTGTGTTTGGGGGAGGGGAGGGGGGGGGGGGGGGGGGGTCGGTGGAAGAGATGTTATCCCAATTTTCAGCTTAGAAGACAGGAACAGTTTCGAATAACGATTGTTTTTTTTTTCTTTTTTTTCTGATTTATTTCCATACATATAAACAACGGAAGGCCCATATGACTTTTGTTATCTTATTCGGATTGATAAAAACGGTATAATTTTACTAAGAAGATTTATACAAGCAGCTTTGTAAAATTATTTCCGTTTTTATCAAACCGAAAAGGTAATTTAGACATTTAGGCCAACCTTTGCTCTTTATAAACTGCAGTACTTATTCCACGATATAGCCATTGAGGATGGTTATATCTCATTATGATGACTGTGTTTTTTTTAAAGTCATGATGACAAGTCTGTGGCGGGACCAATAAGCACGCAGGCTTGTAGGGTGTGCTTTGAACCATATCACATTTATACACACAGGATACAGATTACTTACAAAATTTAACAAAAGATATATCAAAAAGAAATTCAACTAGGAATACAATAATTAGAAGAATGAGGATGAGAGGAAAAAGAAGGGAGGTTTTATAACGCTTAACTCTTCTCTGCCCAATAGTGCTAAAATACCTCAATGGCGCAAACAGAGTCGACAACAAACAATGTCTTTGGCTTGGGGTTGGTGTAAGGCCTATGTATGTAGGTTTTTGTTAAAGTTTTTTTTTTTTATTAAATCCAAATTAATTTTTTATTAAAACTAAATTAAAACTGTAGGGAATGCAAGGAGGCTGTGCATATTTCATTAAACGTATATTTATTTCTGTTTTTTTTTCAATACACCTGGATCTCAGATATGATTTTGAATTACATTTTTAAGTTATTGGATGAAATGGAAATGTATTTGTTTGGTAAACTATTTATATCTGTGTTCAAATGATTGCATTGAAGTGAAAGATAATACAAATCACTGAAAACTAAACAAAAACAGATCACCGAAATCACTGTTTAATCTCTCTTCCTGTATATTTATACCAGATGAAATAATCCTCTATTATATGGGATTTGTGGGTATGCTCGTGAGAAAATAGACCTACACATGTGCCACACAAAATGTCAAAACACAAATTCCTCAGGAAATGATCAGACATATCAATCTAAAGAAAACTTTGGAGATGATGATTTTACAATAGGCCCTACTTTATATTGGCTCCGTTGTGAGATAAATAGATAATGACATGGCTGCGTGCAAAATAAGTGGTAGGCGCAATGGAAAGAGTAATCAAATTATGAATGTCATTGAACGATATGTTTCCATCATGGAAGGGTGTTCACCATAACTATCGCTATAGCAACCCACGATTGTAGTTATGAGATGATGATATTGACCCGCTTCTGGAAGTGATGTTTTTTTTTTCCCCCCATAATTTGTTTTATCCCGCCCAATCTCTGAAAGTGCTCTCAGTGTATGTGTGTATATGTGTGTGTGTGTGTGTGTGTGGGGGGGGGGGGGCATTTGATATTGTGGGGGTACAGTACCAAAAATAGTGGGGGACATTTGATATTGTGTCCCCCCTCTTCGAATTGGTGTGTGTGGGGGGGGGGGCATGTTCTCCGTATTTAACAGAAAAATACAAATTATCTATTTCATATCTATCTTGCTGTATTTTTAAAATTTGCACACTTTCCTCGGCAGAAAAGGGTGGTTTTAGTGACGTTGCAAATAACTTATTGTGTCTCTTCTCAGAAACAACATACATAAAAGTAATAGCTCATCGACTAATCCTGCCAATTCCAACGTCGATTTTACGGGTAGATGTGCGATTGCCCAGGGGCGAATTTCGAAAGTTCGCCGACATGTGCTGTTGCATGCAGTTATTGACATCGGGGGGAAATCCCTGAATGTTTACCATACAGCGTGCACAAAACTAACGTGTGGCATGCCATGCATGCAGCTGGGCGAGCCGAATGCACACCCTGCTCTTTTGTTGAAAACACATTGACTGATCGAGGAGGGGATTGGTCTGAATATTAATATCAGCAACATTTAAGAGTAGCTGAAGGAAATGTTGTTTTAACCTATACTATTAATAGATACGAAGCGCATTGTATTGGCGAGTTGTCAGTTGCTAAGACTATTTATAAAGTGGTGATTTGTGACATGGCTTTCTGCTCAATTCGACGATTAAGTACAGCAGTAAGTACTGGCACTGCACTGGCCGCGCTCTGGTGGACCATGTTGGGCTTGGCCTGCGCCTGCGGGTTGTTCCGGCAGGCGCAAACTGCCGGCAGGCCAGGTGTGGTCCCTGGTCGTAAGTTGTATTATGTAGGGCTACCTAAATCTAGAATAACCAGCCTGACTGAGTCATGTTGCATAAAACTTCCCATTGATCATGTTGATATAACTTTGCTATCAACACAACAATGCCAATGCAGTGGCATGGCAACTTCTATGGTAGAACGAAAAATCAGTAGTGTAGTGTAGGATGTTGGATCCGCTGAGATTGCATCTGGCTCCTCTGAATACCCTATCTAGAGGGGGTATGTCCAAAAATGTAATTTTGATTAAAAAATGCCCTGAATGAGACTGTTATTCCTGTCTACTCTTAGTCTTTCACTTACTTATTTCATACTTCTCTCTTGATATTTACTTTCAGCAATGACGACCAACATTACCATTTTGAAGGTAAGTTTTCCTGTCAAATATGTTGTAAAATTTACGTTTCCTTTTGACATAGTTTACTCTAAAGGTGCCTTTATGAGATTTGTTTTCAGGACAGAAACATGATTTCAAAACACACTTTGATTAAAAAACGTGTTTCTAGCCGTAAAAACAAATCTTATGAATGCTCTGAGAAATTTAAAGCATGTTCTGAGTGAAAGAAATGTCCGAGCTATGCCAAAGAAGAAGGATAAGTTGGCATTGTTTATGAACGTGATGATGTTGTGAGCAATGGAATAAAAATGGAAACAAAAAGAATGTTCCTTACAGAAAGGTGTTTTTATAGACAGGTGCAATTATATCCAGTGGTCTTAAAAGCAGGTGGCATTTTACGAGGCATTGTTCTTTGTAGACAGGTGGTCTTTTTAAACAGGCGCAATGACATCAAATTTGTCTGAAGGGATTTTAGTTCAGTGGTCTTTACGAAAAGTTAGCCTTATAATGGGAAGAACCAAAGTATTTTTAATTTACATTAAAATGCAAATGAGAATGTATTATGGAACAATTGATTGAATTAGGATAATTGTTTAGGAGATTCTTTAAGTCATTCTATAAACAGGTCCGACTGTTATCTGTAATATCCTCGCTGTGTAGACAGAGAATCCGTTCCTCTTCTGGGGCAAGGAGGTACCTGGCCCCGGGGAATCGCATGAGACTCGTCAGTTCCAGGACCTGTGTGAGGAGATCCAGGAATACTGCTTGTCAGACCAGTTTGTCATTGAGCATGTGAGGGACCCTGTCAAGGGCAAGGTTAGTGTGCAGTGTAGATGATTTACAAAGAATTAAAAGGGAAACTCCACCCTGAAGTTAATCTGATGTTGATAAAAGCAGAAACATGAAAGAAATTGAAGGTTTTAAGAAAATCTGTCAAAAGGTAAGAAAGTTATGAGTTTTTAAAGTGTTATTTTATGACATCGCTTGTGAGGTGCTCTCCAATATGCTGTGTACTACTGTATGTGTTTTTAGATTTCCATTTTTCAAAAGGATATGTACTGTTTTACTTGTGCATGTGATTTATCATCCGACATGTTTTTACATGCACACCTCTATGGAAGAGATTTATTCCTTCATAAAAAAACAGCAAGAAAAGAAATTCATAGAATCGTTCAGCACACAACATATAGAGAGTACCTTGTAAGCGATGTCACAAAATTAAAACTTGCAGAGCTCATAACTTCCTTATCCTGTGACAGATTTTTGGTAAACATTCACATTACTCAAAAGACATTAGAACTCATCTTGTAGTTGACAGATTGCTAACTTAATGAGTAGTATTGAAACCAGCGGAAGGGCTTAGGGATGGTGATGCCATTAGTGGTACCGGTAACCACATAGGCCCATATTTACAACAGTGATTTAACTTAGACCGCATACTAAATGTAGACTAACTTAATGGGGTGTAAAATAAATTGTCTGATGCTGTCACAAAATTGATTCTTGTTACAGTATCACAACAGTGGGTGATTTAAATTATTCGCTGTGATTATGATGTTGACAAACTCAACATACTCTGGTGATTCCAAGGACAAAATCATCAATATTGAGTCACAAATGATGCTTGATGTTGTTCAATGTGGCAGCCCATAAAATAAGTTCAGGTTTAGTTCACTGATTGCATTAAATGGCATATACTGTACTGGGAAGACAAAACAAGCCTTCAAAAGGTGATCATGAGCAATCTTCTGGCCAATGGTCTTAAATTCATGTATTGTCCATTTTAGAAACTTGCTGCAAGTTATTTGCCCTCAAATGATCCATATTTGGAGTACATGTAAGTAGTGATTAAATCACAAATCCTCAAGTGTTCGGGCCGAACATTTTGAGGATTTGTGATTTAATCACTGATTTCTCCAAATGTGGATCATTTGAGGGCAAATATCTTTCAGCAAGTTTCTAAAATGGACAAGACATGAATTTAAGACCATTGATAAGAAGATTGCTCACGATCACCTTTTTGAAGGCTTTTTGTCTTCCCAGTACAGTATATTCCCTTTAAACTTCTTCAGAATATGGACCATAATGAATAGATTGAAATGGTCGGTCAAGGAATAAGGGTTAGTATACTGTATGAATTGATTTAATCATTGTTTTCAGATGTATCTTGCCCAGAGGCCCAACGATAGCAAGTGGTACCGTGTCAGAGTCATCCACAATCTCCAGGCCGCTCATGGAATCAAGTCCAAGTGAGTTCTCAGAAGCTAGTGTTTTAAGTCTTTTTGCATCATTAATGCATGTTTGTACAAGTAATACACACCAATAGTTTGTCTGGGTCATAAAGGGTTACAAGCCTCTTTTCCTTGAGAAGAGAGGGAGGTGTATAAACTGTACAGTTCACAACATTCTTTTGAAAGAAATAGTTGACTGCTTTTGCACAAGCAGTCGAGAAAAAATGGATACCAGTACATATTTCTCAGATAGACTTTTCACATTGTATACTCCTAATGGCCTTCTTTCTTGACTAATACACCCTCAAGAAATATGTTAATACCTTGTACTAGTGTGGGATCCATTCAACCAAAACCTGACTTAAATGGCCAACTAGTCCTTTCTGTGGCCAGCGTCAAACATTTGCATACCAATCGTTTTTCTTGTTACAGTTTTTTTTAGTGAATCTGTCTGTGCTAGTTTGGTTGGCAACTGAAGTTTATAGAGGCCACCCTTTTGGTTTGAGTACAGGCAATATGAATTCTGCTTTTGAGGAGTTGAAGCATCATTCTTACCAGTCCTAAGGATGAGATATCAGAACCTATCTTTTCTTCTTCAAGTTTTTACTGATTTTCTGACTGTACTACGTATTTGTTCGGGAAATTGTTATAATCAGTGGTGGTATAACTTGAAGTTTTTACTGATTTTCTGATTCTGATTCTGATCAGTGGTGGTATGTCTTAGAATCATTTGTGTTCATGTGCACATCTTTGCTTTTATCCAGATGCCATCTCGTGGACTATGCTGATTCCTTCCTGGTACCTATTAACAGGTAAATCTTCTTTCAGTTTTTACTGAAGTATTACATGTACTTCAAAACCGATCCTTAATCAGCTTCACAGTGTACACTTTGCTCCCTTTCTCATTCAGATCAGTTCGTGCTTTCTGTGCATGATGAATATTTTAAAGAATTATATCTGGTACCTTTTATGGAAATCTCAACATTTTTTCAATTGTGTGCACATGGTAACTTTGCATGCTTTAGATATGAGGCTGAGCCGAGTATGTTTCCGACCATGCCAAAGTTAACACATGCCCATAACTCTATCGAATCACAAGAAAAATGCATCATTTGTTTTATAGAATGGGCAACAACAACAACAACAACAAACTTACCAGACAAACTGGCAAATTTTATCGATGCATGGCAGATTTGTACTGACGCTTGGCAAGGAACATGATTTCATCAAAAAATTTTAAATTTTATCTCCCAAATAGGCACGATAGATCCAAAATATTCATAATTTTTACTACAAATTAGAATGCATTATGTACAAAATTATTGAAATAGGAGAAATTTTGAAGATTCGTAAACCAATTCTATAATACACCATGTGGTGTTTATATCACATAGATGTATGTGAATTGTTGCTGAATGTGTGATTGTGTTGTAGGTTGAAGGAGATCCCTGCTAGACTGAAGGCGTTCCCATCGCAGGCCAAACCATTCAGACTTCACGGCATCCAGCCCACCACACTCAAGGTCTATCTAGAGGAAGACTCAGCAGAGATAGGGTAACGGCTCTACGCTCGTTCTTTTACCTCTTCATCTGTCTCCATCCTTAACATGACAAAGCTTTCTATCTTCTCAAGTGGTCTCTCTTTGCCTGCCTTATGATAATGATCATGATAATCAGCTTTAATGTAGCACTTTCCTAGTACAAAGTACTACCCAAAAGCACTTGATTATTTCCCTGGCTTTAGCCAAGCGGCCAAGTATGAAGCGCTAGAAGCTAATCAATATAATTCCTGTCAGTTATCCATTTACTACACCTGGGTTGTGAGGGAGAAACATGAGCAAAACACCTTGTCCCAGGGTGGACGCATTGGGCTGGGCTTAAAGCCAGGATCTCTCTGTAAACAGAGTCTCACCACAGTGCCCTTGGATGAGAAAGTTACATGGAGATCCAATGTAGAGGAAAGCCTCACTATATTCATGTTAATGACCCTACTTCACTTCTCAATTAAGAGCAGAGTACACAGAAAGTGTATACATACTGGAGAATGGGTGAGAGCTGCCAACCCCTCGTTGATCACGCTAGAAGACTGTTTAATCTACGAGTGGCATTGCACAGACATGAAGAGTGCCATACAAAATACAAATGATGTAACCTCATCCCAGGATATTGCAAAGTAATAGATATACTCTTATTACTGAGACCAGCTACCTTAGGCCAACTTTTTTCTTAATTTCATTTTTCTATTTTTTTTATCCCTCTGCCCAGAACATCTGACAAGTGGGACATTGCTGCTGTTGAATTCTTTGAAAACCTAGTGACAGGTAAGTTTCATCTTTTGTTTGTTTGTCTGTGGTCAAATGTGATGATGGCATCCTTATCAGGACATTGTTGCAGTTCCGGTCTGCCTATATAGATCTCTATCCTGTGCTGCCACAAGGGGCATCCCTAGATGGGTTTTCACATCCTGCTCCAACACATTTTCTGCCTTTCTCTGGAATGTAAAGAGTGAAGAAAAGAAGCTTTTTGAACCCTTGTAGACTCATGCTAACTTAGCAAGAGAAGGTGGATTAGTCCAGGAGCTCAGCTGGTGCTGATGTTTGTTACGTTTTGATTTGACAAAGGTTGTTCAAGAGAGTAAACATCTTCAGGCTTATGGATTGCTAATCCCCTAATCCCTTGAAGGCCAGCTTTGTTATGGCAGAGCTAAGTACTAGATCATGAGCATCCTGTTTTATTGATGCCCTTGGATTCTTCCATGAGTATTACAATCAGGCAGCAGCAGCAGCAGCAAGGGGGCTTAAGGGAAATAATGACTGTTTTACACATTAGTGACTCCTTTTTCATGGTAATTTTGAAACTAAAAGCACTGTTTACTGTTTAGAAAGATGTATTTCGTTTTAATGTCTTGAAAATGGTTATTTTTATCTTGTTTTTCTTACAGATCGTTCAGCTCAAGTTGATGTCCACTTTGTTGGACGCAAAGAAACACGCTTTGTGACCCTCTATGTCCTTACATCAAATGGACAGGTAAGGAGGTGTACATGCAGGCAGCTATATGACTAGACATGTACATTACTTGGTGGAGCCTCTGCAAAGAAGTTGCCAGACGGCATAACGTTTTTCTGGGTTGTTTGTCCATCTGTCTAGATCTTGTTTACACGATACTCAAAAAGTAATGGACCAAATTTAATCAAACTTGGTACAATGGTGATACAATGAAACCTGTCTATAGTGGCCACCCAAGGGAAACCTTTATAGACAGGTGGCTGCTATAGACAGGTTCTTTTACACATGATCTCTCTCCGGGGGAATTATTTCAGTGGCCGCTATAGACAGGTTGGCTGCTATAGACAGGTGGCTGCTAAGACAGTTTTGACTGTATATGGGAAGGCAATTCAATCACTTGAGTTTAGGTCATGTAGATCAAAGGATGAAGGTCACAGGTCAAGGTCAAATCATAAGATTTTGCTTTTTACATGATAACTGGAGAAATATCAAACCAAACTTCACCAAACATACATCATTGATGAAAAATGACAGGACAATTCAGTTTTTAAACTGTTTTGAGTGCCAGATGACTTGCTGCTCTATGGGATTTGTGTGTATTAATTGTGATAAAGGTGTATGTAGCACACAAGTAATTAATAAACAAACATGCTTTACATCCCATTTGGTAGGAATATATTCCCTGACAATGATTGTATCAGGACCAAGATTAATGCATTATTGGAAAACCAATCTCACTGTGATGATAAGGTTTGAACTAGCTGATTAAAGGAAATGGAAATGAAGGATCAGCTAAGACTCAGTTTCTTTCACATATGTCATCATGTTAGTTTGTATACCAGTAGCTGTGATTATATGAATCATCTTGATCAAGCACCAGTAGTTCTGCATGGCCATGGAATACTCTCCTGGGAGGGGAGATGGTGCACATATCGTATGCATGATACATTCCTGAAGTACTTGACCCTGCCACTGTGGATATGCTTGGAAAAATACATTGTTCCTATTTTTAAGTCTGTTGTCTGTGGAGGACATACCATGCATTCAATTTGTATGTATAAGTATGTATTTGTATGTATAATTTGTGTACTTGTCTCATCTTACTGTATGTTATTTAAATAATGGACTTTATACTTATGTGTTTTGAACCACATGTTAAAGGTTATCACACCTGACAAGCCATCGGCTTTCTGGTGATACATTATATTCATAGTTTATGAAAGTTGTTTATTCTTGTTAGTTAAATGAATAAAGAATTGTAAATTGTAAATTGAAAATAGGTCCATCTGTATATTTCACCTCTTTTGGTAGGTGTGTTGGCCATTTTAAGAAATGAATTGATCAGTTGTACTGTGGTTGACGAATTTAGGGAGGTACTACTTGTAATATACCAAAAGAGGGTAGATGAATTTGGGGAGGTACTGCTGTACTTGTAATATACCAAAAGAGGGTAGATGAATTTAGGAAGGTACTGCTGTTTTTGTAATATACCAAAAGAGGGTAGATGAATTTAGGAAGGTACTGCTGTACTTGTAATATACCAAAAGAGGGTAGATGAATTTAGGAAGGTACTGCTGTACTTGTAATATACCAAAAGAGGGTAGATGAATTTAGGAAGGTACTGCTGTACTTGTAATATACCAAAAGAGGGTAGATGAATTTAGGAAGGTACTGCTGTACTTGTAATATACCAAAAGAGGGTAGATGAATTTAGGGAGGTAGTACTTGTAATATACCAAAAGAGGGTAGATGAATTTAGGGAGGTAGTACTTGTAATAAACCAAAAGAGGGTAGATGAATTTAGGAAGGTACTACTGTACTTGTAATATACCAAAAGAGGGTAGATGAATTTAGGGAGGTAGTACTTGTAATATACCAAAAGAGGGTAGATGAATTTAAGGAGGTACTGCTTGTGATATACGAAAAGAGGGTCTAATAAACTTCATACGCTATTTTTTTTTTCTACGTCTATTTCTCTCTGAATCAGTACATTTTTATTTGCCTGTGTGGCCTTGCTTTTGTCCTTAATTTTTGACAGGTAAACGTGAATGAAGAACTGATGCGTCTGAACTTTGCTGTCAAGGCAGAAAGAGACATGGATGAAAGTGAGTTGACACTTTTGATGCAACTTGGTTTTTATTGTTAATGATCACTTCTTACTTGAAGATAATTAATCTGAATGTGATTTAGAAAATTGGTAGCCTGAGAAGTTGAAATTAGAAAGTCATTGTGAAACATGGTTCTGTTTTAATGATTCTGAAAATGCTGATTTATGATTAATCAAACATTTGAGGGGAGCAGTGACAGTTTAGAAAGTAGAATTGAATATGAATGCTTGCAGTAAGGCATTTGAATGAAAAATGGAGAGAAAATCTTCCCAATTACACAGGAGTTACAAAAATCTCAAATTTTTACCTGATCTGTGTGTAAGGATCATTGTAGCATAGCTTTCATAGTTTCTATAGTAACCTGCCCAGAAGTAAACCAAACCAAGCTTTAATAATTTTGCAATTGGAGATTGCTGGAGATGTGTATATTCCCTTGATGATCATTCTTTTCTTTGTTTTATTCCATCAGTCTCTGAAATCGGGAGTTCTGAGGGGGCATGCTCACGCGCGATGACCCCCATGACCTTTACCCCCCGCATGCTCAGTCCTACGAGGTCACTTCCTGCTGCTGAGGATGATGGGAATGCATGGACTCCTGGCGGTGGGTCGTCGTCAGGGAGAAGTGCATCCCAAAGTCCCGTCAGGACAATGAATGAGGTGATGATACAGAGGAGGATGGAGAGACAGAGTCGTGGGTCATCGGCAGAAAGGGATGTGAGAGACCGTGCTGATGATGGTGCTACGTCAACAAGGCAGTTACGAGATGCAAGTAGGATTCAGTCCTCGTCTGTGGATCCTGTTGCTCAGAAAAGCAGAGGTCATACTGCTAATGAGGATAAGTATGGTTTGGATAGTGAAGGAGGGCAAGATCCCAACTCAAAACCTGACAT
Organism: Arbacia lixula; assembly: GCA_963669155.1. Lineage (NCBI taxonomy): Eukaryota > Metazoa > Echinodermata > Echinoidea > Arbacioida > Arbaciidae > Arbacia > Arbacia lixula. Next base: position 473,872 of record OZ022581.1, on the reverse strand, counting down.
TGCTGACAGAATAGCGCAGCTCGGACAGAAGCGGTCAGACCATTCCAGTATGGTATCTAGGAGTGAAGCCGGCATTCCAGGAGTGGAAAGTGGGCAAGGTGAAATGGATGATCATGATGGTCGGCCAGTGTTTTCCCCAGAAACCGTTGGCAGGGGGCGTGGCCTTGCAGCCCTGGCCACCCTTAGTGATGTTGGGAGAAAACGATCCATGTCACCGCCGTCTAATATTGTTCGCTCGGACGGGCTGCAGAAGGCAGTGGCCAAACGGCGGTCTGAAGGGTCATCCCCATTGAGGGACAAAGTCGTACAACCCTTAGCGCCCCAGTCTACACCACCACCTGGAGATAACAAGTCTAAGGTGGTGCCCCACACCACACGATTACCCTTCCTCAGAGATACAGATGTTCGTCTCAAGATGACCATCGCTGCCACCGGCTCGCATCTCAGGCCCTCTTCCACTTCTCCTCCTCAACTGACTTCCCAGCCACCCCCGCTCTCTCCCCCGTCCTTCGTCTCTCCAGTGAGCACCATCCAACCCTCCTCCAAGTTGCCATGGAAACAGGGCATCCATCGGCGAGGTGCATCCCAGGGCTACTCCTCCTCTGATTGGAACAAGACCAGCGGGAACTCTGACACCTCCGACCAGGAGAGGGTGCCAGAGAGGCCAAAGGAACCTGTTTCAACCAAATCACCACTGACCAAATCAACACCGGCCAAATCACCACCAGCCAAATCACCATCAGCCAAACTTTCCCAGTCAGAACGTGCTCAGATCATACAGGACAGGTAACATTATATTTATTTTAGATGAAACCTTTTGCACATATTAGCCTAGCAATACTGTGTATATCATACCAGTCAAAACCACACAATCAGAACATGCTCAGATTGTACCAGAGAGGTGAAGCTTAATTTTTAACAGGTAAGAGGGATTAGTGGTAATGATGACAGGTAGTGATGATTTCAGAACAGTTCTGGAGGGCGTTTCATTAACATTTTTCGTCTGACAAGCTGTCTTTTTCCGACAGTTACCATAGAAACAGTCAGAGGCTAGTGCCTCTCAGCCAATCAAAACCGAGGATTTCACTGAAGCTGTCAGCACTGACTGTTTGGTCAGTGCTGACAACGTTCATGAAGTGCCCTCCTGCTGTCACTACCTGGGCCCCATTGCATAAAACTTACCATTAATGGTAAATCTGCCATCAATGGTAACTCTAATGGTAACATCACTCAACAGCCAATCAAATTCAAGGTTTCCATTGAAGTTGCTATTGAAAGCAAACCTTAGCAATAATGGCAAGGTGTGCGCAACAGGGCGCTGGTCCAGATTTTTTTTTATTTCAAAGATTTTTTAAATCACACAAGACCGGATTGTTACAGGTACCAACGCATTTTCTATCAGTTGAAATAGATACATTTGCTCATGTGTTACATCATGAAGCATCATGATACTCATGCTGCATGGTGATCTTGTGTTCTTTCATCATTGCATGCATTATTCTGTTTGATCTCAGATTACACCATCTTTCCCCTTGTTATGCTTTAAAAGAAGAATGATGAAATCATCATATTTGTCTTGGTGAATCATGAATTGCTTTTGACTGTTATGATCAAAACTCTCTGATGTAGAATAGTTTTAGAATGAATACTGACATTTATTTTCCCTGTTCCATTGCCACCATCAGTCTGACAAAGCAGCTGAAACTGAATGAACCTGAGGCAGACTCTCCGCCCAGGGGCACGACCTCTGACCATCACCATGGATACGACTTGGGTGTGGTCATACATGGGCAACGCCCACCAGATCCCATCAAGGACATCAGCAAAGCCCCCTTTCCTGACATTATCAAAAAGGTATAAAACATACTTTCCTTTCAGGTATAGAAGCCTGCAGAAGCTGTAGATAATTAATCATTGGAATTTTTTAAAAACTATATTCACACCTAATTGAAACACTAATTCTCACTTCTCAAATTCAGGAGATGATATGATTATGCAATGCGTCTCTTTGTGTCACATTCCTAATCATCATTGTATTACCTCTTTAGAGTCAAGATGAATATCTTATCTGCTTTTTCCCTTTGGTAGCTTATATTAATCGTAAATGTAACCTGGGCTCCATTGCGTAAAGCTTACCATTAATGGTAATTCTGCCATCAATGGTAACTACCATGCCAAAGTTCATCAACAACCAATCAAATTCAAGGTTTCCATAGAAGTTGCCATTGATCGCAAAGTTACCATCAATGGTAAGTTTCATGAAACAGGGCCCTGTAATGTATATGATTTGCAATTTCCATGGCTCACCAATATGTTTGTCCAGAAGAAGGGCAAAATCATTTACCCGTGGAGTATACAATGTGATTGGCATTTACAGGATAGTAAAATCCTGTGCCCGAATATTCGTGTTATATTCCAGCTGAAAGCTTGAATGATGCTCATCAGAAAATATACTGGAGTTGATGTTCATATACAGCCACTATACATATTTGTTGTGGTGACAGAACATTTTTAAACCAAACAATGATAGACCAATGTTAATTATAACACCATTTATTGTGTATGGGACTGACAGGTTTTATTCTCTTCCTTCCTGCGCAGACCTTCCAGGGGAAGTCTCACAAAAGCCTGACCCTGATCCAGGCCTATGCATGGCCAGCAGTGCTCAGGGGTCGCGACCTCGTGGGCGTTGCCCCTCGCGACACGGACAAGACGACGGCCTACCTCCTTCCCATCATCACCCAGGTTCTCCAACCCGCTACCTACACCAGCCTTCCACCAGGCAATGGGGTAACGCAGTCTTGCATGGAGTTTGGCCACAGTTAAAGGGATAGTTCACCCTGAAATTATTTTGGTGTCAATAAAGGGAGACGTATGAAAGAAACATCAGTGAAGGTTGGACAAAAATTGATTAAAGGGAAAGAAAGTTATTTGATTTTAAAGTTTAAAAACATTAAAATCTTTAAAATCAAATAACTTTCTTTCCGTCTGACCGATTTTCATCAAACCTTCACTAATATGTTCATTATGTGTCTCCTTTTATTGAAACCAAAATAATTTCAGGGTGAACTATCCCTTTAACCCTTTGTATGCTAGATAAACTCTTGATCGAGGGGAGCTTTCAGATTTTGATTGCAGATGTGTCCGCTTGTGGTCTAGTGTACTAGTGTATGAGAATGGAAGGAGACATAACTACAAAGATAGCCCTGGTAGCGGAGACTAGTACATTATAGGACACTTCTCCCTCTATGAAGTAGAGAGAATTGTGGGAAGTAAGATGAGATACTTAAAGAGTTAAAGGGCAATTCCCGTCCAAAAATGATGAGAATAATTGGAGAAATAATTGAATTGAATGAGGAAGTAAAATTGGATACCTAAGAGGCAAATTATGAGCATTTCAATGAACCAGATATCACTATTTAATGGTGGCAATTTAGCAATGTGGTCATGGTGTTTGGATGTTAAATCCACACTCTGCTCCTAAAAATTACTTTGTGATTCATAGTTTACATTTTTTCTCAAAAATGTTGATAAGTGATAAGCTGAAGAGATTTTGGTGTATAGCCTTTTTAAGTTGATATATCTCATAAATCTAGTCAGTAGTTCATATTTTATTTTCTGTCCGTAGCCACTGGCGCTGATTATATGTCCATCGTGGAAGCAGGCATCCCAAGTGTTTGATGCTTGTCAGACGTTCGTGAAGGCTGCTAGCAAGACAGTTCGCACAATTCTGCTCCACGGGGGTGGAAATGAGAGGCAGCAAGAGGTATGTAAAAACACAAATTAATTTGCCTTTGCTCTCTCCATTATGCTCTGTAATTACTGTAGCTTGGTCAGCTGCATGTAGTTGTCCCATAATACTCATTTATCTGTTTGTTTTGTAGGCCAGGTCCAACCTGTAGTCCCATCATACCTGTTTCTATGTTTGTTTTGTAGACCAGGTCCAACCTGTAGTCCCATCATACCTGTTTCTATGTTTGTTTTGTAGACCAGGTTCAACCTGTAGTCCCATCATACCTGTTTCTATGTTTGTTTTGTAGACCAGGTTCAACCTGTAGTCCCATCATACCTGTTTTTGTGTTTATTTTTGTAGACCAGGTCCAACCCATAGTCCCATCATACCTGTTTCTATGTTTGTTTTGTAGACCAGGTCCAACCTGTAGTCCCATCATACCTGTTTCTATGTTTGTTTTTGTAGACCAGGTCCAACCTGTAGTCCCATCATACCTGTTTCTATGTTTGTTTTATGGAGCAGGTCCAGCTGGTGAATGGCTGTCAGATCATGGTCAGCACTCTGCCCTGCTTCCTACGGATGATGAACAGCAATCACACCAACGTTAACCGGCTCTGCCATCTGGTAAGAAGATTTCTACTGATGTGGATGCACTTTGTTGTAACACAATGTTGATCCTTCCTTTGGTAGATAAGTGGCCCACTCAAGATTTGAAGTTTTTATCGGCGTATCTTGAGTGTCTTCTGGTTTAAGGGTACCTGTTAAATTTTGTTTTTCTTGTTTAAACTTGCATTGAATCATCACCAATGAGTTGACATGGTTTAACTTAATGCCTGTTGTTGTTAACTTAGATATTGAGTGCTTGATATAGAGTTGGCCATCTTCAAGTCCCCCATTTTCCAAAAGAATATTATATGTTACCAAAACATTATTCAAATCAATGATTACTGGTATTTATTGACATCATATGGGTATAGTCATTGATAATGACAATGAATGATACAAATACAACAAGGTATTTGTATTTATTTTCCATATTTCAAATAAATACACAATGGACATCATAATGTGATGTGATGTGACAAATATATATTAACAAATCAGTTTCTCCTATTTTCTCACCCTTTCAGGTATTTGAGGAGGCCCATATTCTATTCAGGGATTTTCTGCAAGAGGTAAGTCATGAGACATGAAGGGAGTACCAGGTTTCACACATTAGTAGCCACTACAATCCATTTTATTAATCTCTTTGATTGTCAAACAAACTTTAGCTCTCTAGGGTTTGTGTGTATTAAATTTACATTGGCACATCAAAAGATAAATGTAATTTTGAGACGATTTGTGAGAATAGGACCTACTGTGAGGGAAAGAGGGTTCGTGTCCCATGCTTTTTTTCACTTTACTTTATCATACCCCTCCCCCTCCACCCCCATCTCAGGTTCGGCAGCTGATGGCAGAGTTTGCCCAGACGCTTAGAGTACAGCAACAGAGCCGGTCAGCGCCGCGCCAGCTCCTGGTCTTCTCCTCGGAGTGGTCATTGGCTATTGGCTCCTTCCTCCGTAGCTACATGGCCAATCAGCTCGTGGTCATCACCCACCGCCTCGAGGCTGCCATGTATGCCTGCGTCCGACAGGTGAGGGCAGCAGAAATGTTATGTCATGTGGTTGCTCATACTTAAGCAACATATACAAACAATTAAACAACTGAAATGAATTATTTAGTCCACCATGACTTTGGTGTGTACACATGAACATTTACGCTTTCGTGAAAATGAGCCCTGGTTATTTTCAAAGTGTGATCGCAAACATAAAGTGGTTCCAAAATGAAAAAAGGATTGTATTTTATTACAGCATACTTTCAATTAAAGAATAGGGTCTATTTTCATGTGTCATGAAAAGGTGGAGTTTGTTTTTGTTCACGAAATTCTACAAAAGTATTTTATAGTAAAAGCATACATGAAATGCAAATAGTAAGGCATAGATTTTTGTGCTAAATTATATGAATTTTGTGTAAAATACAGGTAATAATTGCGTAAATGTTCTTGAAACAGCGTGAGTATGGAGCATTTTTTTTTACCGAGAGAACAATCATGTGTTATATCTTAAAACATGAAGTGAATTCATTGGGCTATGAACTGATGTTCTCCAGCGTTTTAGCATGTTGTAATCTTATTGTGTGATTGGATTCTACTTTGAACAGAACGTAGAGTTGGTGGAGGAGAGTCAGAAGACGCAGGTCCTGTTGGGCAAGCTGCAATCAGGCCTGGCCCAAGGAACCAAGCTCATCATCTTTGCTGCAAACAGACAGATGGCCCACCAAGTAGCCAAGGTGGGTTGGTGATGCACTGAATTGGTCTGTATGTCTATATCAGTGCCATATCCTATGCCACAGATCTCTGTCCTGAGCTCTTTGTATCTTTTTTCTTTGGCCCACCTGGTAGCCAAGGTGGGTTGGCGATGCACTGAATCTATCTACATGGGTGCCATATCCTATGAATAGGACAGTCATGGAGTGAAACAAATCTCTGTTCTGAGCTCTTTATGTCTTTGCTCTTCGCTCTTTGGCCCACCAAGTAGTCTAGGTGGGTTGGTGATGCACTGAATCTGTCTATTTGTCTCAGCCATATCCTGTGATGTAGGAGTGCCACAACTCTCTCTCCTGAGCTCTGCTTCATTGAAAAGCTCATCTAATCTTTCACCTTCTTGTGCCATCATCCTCAGGACCATCAACTATTTGTATAAACTTGAAGGAGTAGAAGGAAGGAGCCATGAGAATGTATTGGAGAGGGTGATGGGGACCACAACTGTAACTCCACCATCTTATCTTGGATTTGGTGTATGAGTGTGTGTGCATGTGTGTCTGCATTAAACATGTAAATGTTTCTATTGAGTTATGTGGACCGATTTAATGAGGCCTCCATGGCCTGCCATTTAGTCCAAAGCATTGTTCTGAAAGGAAGCATGTTTATGTTAAAATTGTTATTTTTTCTCATGTTTCAAGTGTTAAATAGTTTGATATGTATTGTATATTTCTTTTGTATTGTGTGTTTGTATTTCTATGAAAGTGCTGAATAAATTTGAATTCCTTTGTATCGAATGGAACCTCAGATCCTGTCCAGTTCCTCCTTCTACACCCTGCTGGCGGTGGACGACATGCCGAGTGATGCGAGGGAGAAGGTCAAGCGGGAGTGGACTACCCATCACCGACCAGACTCCATCCCACTGCTAGGTAATAGGCCGCTTGATTTTTGGCTGACCTTGCCCTCGTTCATATTGACTGTAGACATACATCAACATGTTGACTACTGTAGTTCACCCCCTATTGAAATCTACTTTAAAACATGTTACTTCTATAGTTCACCTTCTGTTGAAAACTTCTTCAAAACATGTTGACTTGTATCGTTCACCCACTGTTGAAATCTACTTCAAAACATGTTTACTTCTATAGTTAACCCACTGTTAAAACCTTTTTCAAAACATGTTGACTTGTATCGTTCACCCACTGTTGAAATCTACTTCCATTACTGTGAATAAACACACAAGTCTACATGATGATGTCATCGCATCATGTGACAGATCACATGAAAAAAGACGCTGTGATAAAGTTGGTTAATTCTTGTTCCTTGCTGAACTGCAGTCATGACTGATGGTGCGGTGAATGATCTCAACATCACGGATGCATCCTTGGTTGTACACTATGACTTCCCGTCCAACAAGCGTCAGTACGGCCGCAGATTAGGCTGCATGATGAGGCACTTCCAGTCTCAGCTTGAGAAGGTCAGACCTTCTTCTTGTCTTTTTCTCTTTGTCTGTTCACTGGACTCGAATCTCTTGTGAAAGCCTCTTCCTGGTTTAGTGATTCAAAAATGAAATGCACAGGATGCTTCTTCTTTCTTGCATCACAAAGATCTTCTCAATCAGTGCACAAAATTCCCTTCACTGCACTTCTTTACCCTTAAAGATAAGGTAGCCCTTAAAATTTGCTAAAAAGCACAGGAAATGGAAGAAAATGCTATGTAACAACTGACTCTGAGCAGAATGACAGCAGTCACCTAAAACCTATAGTCTAGACTCCAGAGACTGCATTATGCAGCAGTACACATCAAGGCGTATCATATGACATCGTGATGCATGGACCTTATTTCATGAACGTTATCGTTGGGGTATACTGCTGATTACTGCCGAATTTCATGACATTTGGGAATGGGCCACCTTGTCTAAGTGACAGTCAGATATTGAGAAAGATTTACCTAGATGGAGTCAGCTCAATAATAAAGTGATTTGGTCTGGTCTGGACATTATATTTCAAACCATTGTGGCAGTCTTGATTGGTGCTGCTCTGTGACGTAACAATGGTCAGTGAAACATTCTGTTGTCTCACCATCTCTGTCTGCAGAAGAAGGAGTCAAATTGCCAGTCCCTGAGCTTCGTGAGTCCAGACAACATCCACGTCTTGGCACACCTGTCTGCCCTTCTCTTTCGCTCCAACCAGAAGTTCCCTCCTCGCTTCAACCTCCAACAGATCACACAGGTCAGCACAAACCCAACATGTATGGGAACACATGCCCTCGGACAGCATTGGGCCCCGTTGCATAAAATATATCCTTAATGGTAACCCTGCCATCAATGGTGACCACCATGGTAACATTGCTTGACAGCTAATGAAAATTCAAGGTTTCCATAGAAATTGCCATTGTGCGCAAAATTAACGTGAATGATGAGGTTTATGCAACAGGGCCCTACACTACTTCACTTTTGTAGACCCTGTCCCACACCCTTTCTCTTTCTGTCAGCTGTATTCTATTGCATTGTGTCCTTTGTTTTGTTATACATGTATTTCTGTGCTGTAATCTTATTTGTATTTTTTATGGTCTAATAAATTATAATGATAATAATGAACATTAAGTTGCTTTGTTGCATTTAATTTGCTTTTGTAGGCAAAGGAGGCAAGAAGGAAACACAAGCCTCTGTGTTATCAACTCAAGGCTTTTGGTGCATGCAGGTAATATTTGCTTTCTTCTCTGATTTCTTGATATCCTGATGAAAAGTTGATTGGTAAAAACCTTGAAACAATAGAAAAACAGACTACTAAAATGGTGGCTACCAGCAAAGAATCATAAGAGATGACATTTGAGCAAAATTAGACCAATGAGAAGGATCCTCACTAGCGTGAGTTTTGTATCATGGTTGTACGTGGCGTGCTTGGTGCAAACATCGCATCCACAAGTTTCTCTTTAAAAAACACCTAAATTATTTGTTTCTGTATTCAAAGTATGATAAAGTAAACTTTATATGATTTTACATCTGATATCTTTCATGAAGATTCTGGTTGTACAAGGCTTGTTTGGTGCAACATTACATTCACCTCAAGTTTTCTTAAAGAAAAAAACACTTAATTTCATTTTTATCTATATTCACAGTATGATAAGGTAGACTGTTTATAATTTTACATTTGATGTCTTTCATGAAGATTCTAGTGAAGGGAGGCTAGAGATGGATTTTGGCACTCTGATCACAGGAATCATACAATGGAAAAATGACTTGTCCTTTTCACTTTGGCAGAAGTCTTGGATAATGACCTTGTTGTTGTATGACCTTTGACTTTTCAGGGATCAACTGAGGTGTCCTGATCGTCATCGCCTGTTTGCACACATCGATGAGCCAGGAACTCAGCCAGAGTTCATTGACCTCCCACGACAAGGCACTGCCATGGTAAGTAGCAGACAGTATCACAAAATGGGTTCATGAATCTTGTAATAATCCTCATATTTCAATAGATTTTCCCATTGTGCATTCTAATTTGTAGCATAAGACAAATTATGAACAGTTTTCATCTGATAGGACTCTTTTGAGGCTTGATTTGGGTGAATTGGCTGAAATAATTGGCTGAAATAATAAAATGAAATGAATTGAACATGACAGCAAGAGCGTCTGAATGTGGTGACATGGTGCATCCTGGGCCAAGTTTTCCTAACATGCGGTTTGCAGAATACTCATGATATATAGCGTATTGAACATTTTATAGGCTAGATCTAACCACCTCATATCCACCTCCTTCTCCATACCCAAGGTGCGCATCATTTACGTAAACAACGCTTCCCATTTCTACGTCCGCCTCCTGAAACACCGGCTCTCTGACGACCACAAGACAGTCGCCATGGGAACAGACTACGTGCAGCTGACCCTTGACCTCCAGGAGTTCTACGCCGACCCGGCCCGGCGGGTGGGGCAGCGGCCCGTGTCCCTGGGGAGCGTGTGTGGCCTGCGGGGGGCTGGGGGCACCTACTCCAGGGTCAGGGTACACAGCTGGTTCAGCCAGGCCACGGATGACTCGCCTGCAACGGTGAAGGTAAACCTAGTCAAGGATGAACACATTTAAGGGAAAGTGTATGAAAGTATGAAACACATAGTCACATTGAACACTGAGTGATTTTCAGTGATGTACATTATTAATATACATTTACAAATGGAACAGAGTGTGCAATTGATTACACAAAACTTTTGATTTTGATTTCTCAAAAATATCAAATTCAATATTATTTCCACTTAAAGATGGCCCATCCCTTTTACAAACAGCTGCAAACTTCATAAAAGTTTGCACATATTTAGTGCATATCTTTGGAATACTAACTGTGAAATTTTAAGGTCAAAGGTACTATAAATCCTGTAGAATAAATGAAAATCTATTTAGTTTTCACTGAGATTTGACTATTTTCGTGGTATGAAAAAAGAAAGCTTGATCTATTATTGAAGATTATTTCCTCAAAACCAAATATTACGCGTAGTCGATTCCAGGGAAAGGTTATATAGCCATCCTTACAAATGGGGACAAAGTCAGGGAACTTTCAGAATGAGGTCTGCTAAAGTGACTGGCTACCTTTAAAGAAACAAGATATGTAACAAACCTGCATTATAATTCATGTTAAATAGTTTGTGGTGAATCAAATATAAAGATTATACAACTATTTATGTTTGTTATATGATTTTTGTCTAGGTGCAACATGTTGATGAAGGTCATTGGGAAACAGTGAGCATTGAGAAACTGCTCATCCTGCCTGAAAATCTACGCAAGGTCAAATTTCAGGTAATGGTACAACTATTTTCTGTCTTTCGTTTATTATTTTCCTCTTGCCTCATTGGATAATCAAGTAACCCTATCCCACTTTTAAGTGGAGGGTGATCTTGATTATAAAGCCCAGCAAAAAATGAGGAGCTACCTTTGTGGAAGAATACAAGAAAACAAGTTTATTTAATTGAAAGCTAAAAACTCAGCAAAAGAAAAAGAACGTGATGAATTGTGTTATATAATGTTATACCATGTTACCCGGAAGAGCAGTCTACTAGATTGAAAAGACCTCCCTGGTTAAATCAAACGTGAAATGAAAAAATTGTAAGAAGGTTGATGTGTGATTTGTTGTTGTTTGATTTGTCAAATACATGTAGTAGTCATTTACCCTGAAGCCCTCCCTGGGCCATTCCATTTGTCCGTAGGGGTGCAGCCTCATTGAGCTGCATATGTTTGATGAGTGCAGACTTCCCATCTATCCTGGGCATGATGCACCATGCCTCTGCCTAAAAAAAACCCCACCTGTCTACAAAGACCACCCATTCCGGGCCAACTAACACAAATATCTAGTTTGGTTTTGTAACTTTTGATATAAACCATCAAAAATAATAAAGATGCATCATATGAAAGACCGTTTCTCTACAAAAACCGTCTCTCTACAAAGACCAGCTTTCTATTGAAATGTCACTCAACTTGAATCTCTTCAGAACAGCTGCATGTGATTCCATCTGTTCATAAAGACCAGTCCTTCTGTTTTCCCTGGGGCAGTCCTCCTCGACAGGTTTGACTGAATTCTCTTCCTTCTCTCCTCCCAGGCAGTGGAGGTGTTTGTAGGACGTGTCAAGCCTGTGGATGGGGACTACTCCTGGACAACCTTAGCTGACATCCATTCCGACAAGCTCCTTGAGTCCAAGGAGCTGGAAGGCAAGATCGTCCTCAGGTAAAGCAAGAAAGAAGCAATCTGTTATTCAATCTAATTTAATATTTATTCCAATAAAATATCAGTTTAAACAAGAGGAACAAGGTCAAGGTAACAGGATATTTCTTTAAAAAGACGAAGGCTTCCGAGAATAAAAAATATCCTTAGGTTTGTTATGATCTATGTTTTACAGGTACTCTTTGTATAGATAACATCGATTGATCAATCTGTAAGAAATACATAGCATGTATGGTCTGTGCAAAAGCATTTATTCCATGAATAATAAATCCTGATGTATCTTGTATTCTTATTGTTGTTACCACATTGTAGTCTTGGTAACACTCTGTGGCTAGACCCGCTGGTCCAGCGAACCATGCTGGCAGGAACGAAATCCCTGACGACTATTCTGAATGTTCGGAAGGAGATGATGGATTCTGGCTTCGCAGCGGACAACCCAGAGGTAGGGTGACATACGTCTCATTTATATCAGAGCCCTTGTGTGAAAATGGTAATGGTTACAATTAAGACACCAAGGCCACAATCAGTACACACCACAGTTATCCAAGTCTGCGGTATTGTTTGCAGTCTGATGCAGTCTGTTGATGTGAGCTTTGTGACGCTGGCCACTAGAATACAGTCAATAAATGTAGACTACGGCCGCTACATTTCAAATGTGAACAAGGACAATTTTCACTTGTCCTGCAATTCAGTTTATAGATGTAGACTACGGCTGCTTCATTTCAAATGTAAACAAGGATAATTTTTTTGCTTGTCCTGAATGTGTTTGTGAAGCTGTGACTGAAATTTCATGCATTTTATCGTTAGGGTTTACTGCTGATTCCTACCAAGTTTCATGACTTTTGCAAATGGGCCAGCCTGTCTTTCAATATGCAATGAGAATGCATTCCTCCAGCTGTGCTCTCCATGTCACAGCTGTAACAAGTCATGTGACCATTTTTCCTCCATGCCTGCAGCACATCTCCAAGCTGAAGTCCCTGTGCGAAGGTCAGGTGACGCTTCCCCGCCCCACCCCAGTCACTCAAGTCAGCAAAGAGTAAGTCACATGGCGTCTTCATTCAAGAGGCAAAGCAAGAGATTTGTGATTGTTGAATTTATCTATAATTTTTTTGTTGTAATACAAGACTCTGGGGTTCTGTCTTATAAAGAGTGACGATTTATCTGAAATGATTGCAAGTCCACTTCTGATCTCTTAATGTACAGAGCTAGTACCAATTGCAGTGCAAGTTGTGATCAAACAAGATTCTTCATAAGAAATGGTCCAGCATCTGGTTTAAAAGAAGACCAAGCAAATAGGTTAGGCACGTAGTGAAAGTACAGGGCCCTATTGCATAAAACTTAACATTAATGGTAACTCTGCCATCAGTGGTAACTTCAGTGGTAACATTGCTCGACAGCCAATTAAATTCAAGGTTTCCATGGAAGTTGCCATTGTTAGCAAACTTACCATCAATGGTAAGTTTAAATCAACAGGTCCCAGGAGCGTAAAGGAGTTGTTGCACAGAAGGAAGTTTGCAAAGCGTGGTCATTGGACATGAAGAGTAGGTGGGGAAATTGGAATATAGAGAGTGGGGAGGTGTGCCAGTGCCTGGGTAATTACTGTGAGGTGGTTGGAAGGCAGTCTCCAGCATGCAAGAAATAGGCGAACAAGAGCAGCTGATGTCATAATGGGCTGTTGCGAGTCTCAGCTGTGATCACCACTTTTATTTCCCCTACCCATATAGTTTCGAACCAGTTGTCCTGACAACATGCCCATGTGACACACTGTACTCTATTGTGATTGTGAGTATATCTGCTGACTGCTGTGATCCGCATCCCCTGCATTCTTCTCTAAATTTGTCTTTTGCTGTCAGCGTGAAGCTGCCTGCTCCTGCCCGGCTGAGTGAGGAGGCCCCCAGCCAGGTCTACCTATCGGCTATAGACACCCCTGACCTGCTCTACGTTCAACTCCGCAAGACCAACTACAGGTACTCTATAAGCTATATATGCTATGTAAGCTATGTATGTTATATAAGCTATAAAAGTTTTATAAGTTATATAAGTTATATAAGTTATATAAGTTATATAAGTTATATAAGTTATATGAGTTATATAAGCTATATAAGTTATATAAGTTATATAAGTTATATAAGCTATATAACTTTTATAAGCTATATAAGTTATATAAGTATAGAAGCTATATAAGCTATATAAGGTATATAAGCTGTATTAGCTATTATAAAGGGATTATTTGACTGTTCATCTGTTTCCAAACTGCAAGGATTAGTCATTGAAGATAAAGATGGGGTAGAAAGAACCACCCACATTTATTACTGAGACTATGATACCACTTTCAGATGATTGGCATTTGGCAGTTTAAGACATGGCTGTTTTGCACTTAATAGCATTCATGTTTTCTAAATCAATAGAAGTATCCCGTAATGAATAAACCCGTATTTGCAAGCCACAACTTATTATATTCATTTGTATCTAGTGATTCAGTTTCTATAGGTGGAATGTACTCTAAATCTATTACTTGTTGCTACTCAAACAAACCTCAGACAAAATATGGGGCTACCATTAGTAACATATTGTTTCAATAACGTGAATAAGATATGCATACATAATGAAAATGGTTAATACGTCTGTTATGTTTAGATTGGAGAGTTTGATGCAGGCACTCAACAGCAAGATGGCGAGTCACGTTGTTAATGGGGAATGTGAGGTGGAAGTGGGTGAGCTGTGTATAGCCAAGTTCCCCTTGGATGGAAGGTAAATGGCAGGACCACTGTAAATGTATATTTCGCGGTGTTTTAAGTTTTGCGAATTTAGCTAGTGAGGCGCGGACTGCGAAAATAACAACAAACACTGTTGGCTACCACACACTACAAAATGGTCGGCCTATGCCATGTGCTGTAATTATAAGCACTGTGATCACGATCGCTAGCTTGAAAGGTGCAGTGTATCTAGCCAGTGTACTAGTATGATGCTTTTTTACTTTTCTGACTTGTTTTGTATTATTTTGTAGGCCTGTGGGTTGGGTCCTGGGATATGAGCCTGCAAAATTAGATGCTCGCGAAATAGTTGCCTTTGTCCCACATCTGGATGCAAAATATACCGCATTTACATATTTCTTTTTCCTGCATAGAAGGATTTTACGATATCAAGCTATCAGCAGGTTTTTACACAACTCAGACAATCTGTTAATGTGTCTCAAGCAAGTCTACTAAAAAGGCCCTTAAATTCTATTACAATCTCTCACAAAACGTTCTTAGGATATTGCAGTGCTTTGTCTTTTAGTAATGGATGAAAGTTGCTGTGCCTTGCATGGTCATATTTCACGACGACCCAAGTTCAGGACAAACCGTGGCACATCTGGAAAACTCATATGAATGTTTGTATCATGAATAAATGTATGAAAGTGCTAACAGTTTTGAAGTTTTGATATTGCAGGATATCCTTAAAGTTTGCTGTCTCAAATCATCATTCAATGTCATCATGACTCATCATACCATGACGTTAAGCCACATGATAATCTGTCTTTCTACTCCTTAGGTGGTACCGCGCCCGCCTCACAGATAAGAACGATGAGACCGATGAAAGGGATCTCTTCTTCTTTGACTATGGCGACCAAGAGTGGGTACCCAAGGGACATGTCTGCCCTATGCCATCTGAGGTCACAGATGTAAGTGTTATGTGGACCTTTGTGTGCCTCTATGTCTGCCCTATGCCTGCAGGTGTCACATATGTAGGTGCAATGTGAAAAATTGTATACCTGTACGTGTACCATATTCACACTGAGATCTCAAATATAAGCATGATAGGCAATGAGAAGACAAGGGGAAGACCACTGAGAAGAGGAAGAAGAACAAAATGACAAAGAAAGAGGTGGTATAGGAAAAAGACAAAGGAAGGTTCGACTTTATGTAGAACTTATTGTCCTGCTTATGCAGGTCTTCATTTGCAAGTGCTATATTTTAAAAATAACCGATAGACAGATGGGTCTTTCTATACTGGGGTTCACTGTACTCCAGGTATGTCTGTGTCTGTGTGTGTTTGTATCTGTGACCTCTTTCAAACAAACATTTAATCTTGACCTTGTCCTTGACCTTCCAGCTCGGCCCACAAGCCATCCAATGCAGCCTGGAAGCCATCGCTCCTAAGGACCCCTCGGGCTGGCCGGAGAAGGCCAGTGATGCATTATGGGATATGTGCATAGGCGACGGTGTAGACGTGAAGGTGCCCTTGTTAGTTGAGGTGGGTCTAAAGGGCTGGAGCTAAGTAGCACACAGCCCTCCAACTGTTGTAACTTACAGCAACAAGCTATTTCTGTAATGTATTCACAACTTTCTCTCCAGCTGCATAGCAACATGTTGTGATATTTACCATTTTCTAGTGATTTTATCAGACTCTGTGGAATACACTCAGAATCTATAAGTTGTTGCTACATGGACAATCCTTGGACAAGCTTTCAGGTGACCATTCAGAACATATTGTTTGAAAGACTTGCATATCGTTTGCATATGTAACAAAGATGTATATTGTACCTATCATGAAAACAGGCAGTGTGCTCTGTTTGTTGTGGCTCTGTTGAGATATGGCTTGCAATAATTGTTATGATTATAAAACTGTTTTAATTAAAGCTGTAATATGCCAGCTTGTAGTTGCAATCTGCGCACAAGCAGATTATTGCTGGTAAAACATGACATCATGACATCACATCAATGGCATTACTCATTACTCATATACTCATGGAAATTCATGAGATAGTCAACTACATTTAACCTTATTATCACGCGGATATGGCAACAGCTATTCAGGACTGAGAAGGTAGTAAAGGAACCTTCCACCATGTGCACCTGCTTCTGTTGTTGTTTTGGGCACACTGTAAAATGTCTTTAAAAACCTCATCCAACAAGGCTTTATGAAGGAAATAAACAGTCGGTAGTCTAGTAGTATTTATCCAGTGGATTGTCCAATATACCCAGAGGCTTCCTTGATTGGAAACAGCCAATGAGCTCTGATTATCTTTAAACAATTTCATGGAGTAGGAATAGGTCTTTCTTTAGCATATTGTATGTCTTGTAACAATAAGATTTCTGTCATTAAACACCATAGTGTGTGAGTTTGTTGTAAAGGGGTGTATGTCTTGTAACAATAAGATATCTCTCATGAAACACCATGGTGTGTGAGTTTGTTGTTAAGGGGTGGAAGTAACTTGCTCTTTCAATGGAGGACTAATTTCTACACGGCTTAAAGGCTTTCACACGTCGATTCTGTGGGGAGACGTCACTATTTAGTTGCTACGCATACTTGCGAACTTAATGCACGTATGCGGCATGCAGCGAAATGGCTAGCCACGATCAGGGCCGAAGGTTTAGCTTCGGTAAGGATCGTGCATTCTAACCAGGCGGGTAAATGCGTAAGTGCACGAGAAACAATACACATAGGTAAGTGTGCGTTTGCACAGAACGCACAAAAGCCTTTAATATATTTGTTCTGCTGTTGCAAAAAGCAATGTGAAGATAAAATAGATAATGAAAAAAAACAATAACAAGTGTTATGAAACCAGTGAAGTGTTCTGCTTCACTAAGAACTGTAAGAGAACACCAGAAAGAAAACTCTCTTTGTATTCTTTCTTCCTGCAGGTTGTAAGCACAGAGCTGTGTGAGTTTACAGGAGGCTACCGTTACTCAGTCAAGATGTATGATGAGACGGCTGGAGAGAAAGTCCTTCTCACCAAGAGACTGGTGGATGCTGGGCTGGCTCAGCCAACACAGGACTTCATGAAGGTCAGCCCACTCCCAGGCAATCGTTTCATATAGTGCCCTTCATAATCATCCCACAACTATTAAGCAAAAAATAAGCAGAATGTGTCAGTCATTTGCTTTTGCATTTGCATCAATGTAATACCTCATCATGTTCGATTGAATGTCTCACATCAAGATGAATATACCTTTTTCAGAGTTTTCATGTATTTACACTCAACTGACGGTTATTTGTCGCTTGCTTCCTTTTGTCAAAGTAGGGCAGAGCTATTATCCTGTGTTCCTCCTCCAACGTCCCCATTTATTGCTTTGCATAGAAACGAGGTATGCACAGTATGTTAACGCATCATACTTATTACGTTCATTATATGCTTAGGAGTCGGAAGTCACAAGACACAGGTATTGGAATAAAACCGTGGCATTCACAAATTAATCTTTCTCATCTCATCCATCTGGAGCATAGTGTTCATATCATTGGCTTCCTTGATGATAATGATACTGCAATAGTCAACATAACACCATCATATAGCTTCCACACTAGTTGAAATCTCATGGACTGAGAAGAACAAGTAATATAATGGTAAGCGGAAGACATAGGGTGTGAAAGACCAGCTAGGCATGCCCCTTGTTGCAACAGGCAGATTAGCACAGGATAGAGATCTGTAAAGGCGGACTGTAACTGCAGCAATGTCCTGATATGGATATGCCATCATCGTCAGGAGAACACACTGTGAGTCCCCTCAGCTTCTATCCTCTGTCCCCCTTCTCCTCCCCCTTCCAGGTCATGCTGTCCCCTCCCAGAGCCCTGGACAATGACCAAAGTGACCCCTCCCACAACCACCAACAGCTGCACAAAGTCTGCGCTCAGCTCTACCAGGTCAAGGTTAGTTAGACTGCCTGCTGGTTTAAAATCATGTGCCCAATCTGCCCAAGGGAAACTTACAGGTAGCGAGATTGATATTGGGGGAATCGAAGCTCACAACAATCTTGTGTTAGCATTGTCAATCAATCAATGGGAGTAGCTTGTCATAATCTGACGTTGCGTGTCACAATGAATTCCTCTTTTTGCTGGCAGTGGTATCGAGGGGCCTTGTGCCAGTGGTATCTCTGAGCCAGTAGAGGAAAGTCAGCCTCTGTAGTCCTCTTAACTTATGTACCTGAACAGCACCAGTGAGGGTGACTTTCTCAAGAGCATTCTTTCTAAATATGTGGCCTAGGAAACTTGCCTGTCTTGTGGCAGTTGTTTGAAGTAACTTTCTGGATGACTGTGTTATAAGTGTTATAAGATATAAATATCAATTCATCTCTTTGAGTGTCTCTTTTCCTTTTCCTCCTCACCTCATGAGAAGATCAATCATCACACAAGATTAAAACCAGAATGTGGTACTGAAATTTTGTAATACAAATTCTCATTATTATGTATCTGGTGGCGATTAATTAATTGATATTGACATAACAAGGTTATTGTAATTCTGTGGCAAGGTTTGACATCCTTTACAGGACCAGATTTCAAGAAGCCTGAAAATGTAACCATAGGCAATAGGTTAATATCATATGCACTGTTTGAACCTGTGATGTCTTGAGTTGGTTACTGTATGGTAAAGCCATCAATGAAATAGTGGTTTGTTCAGGAGACAGGTTTCTAATGGTTTTATTTCATGGAAATGATGAGATGAATCGCTTCTGGCTATATTCTTGCTCTCGATGATCTCATTCCACTGTACATTTTCTTCTTAGAGATTTGCTGCTAGTTTGACTTTAATTGAATACTGCCAACAATTGTTAGTGTTGTATGTAATGCATTTGTTATCTCATTATCTGTTGAAATATTTTTTTTACTAGTCCCATATATCTAATTAGGCACAGAACCAAATTAGGACAAATTTTATATGAATGCTCACAACGATAATTCATTTTAAACTGGAGTTTTTTCTCAACCCTACAGAGTAGCCAAGGTCAGCTGGGGCTTGTGAGGAAGATCAATGACTTGATTGCGAGTGAAAGGTAGGTGGAGCCTGGTGCAATCATGATGCTTCCTGTACTGTGCTACTACAGTGGCACTTAGAATCAACCTTGCAGTGATTGCAGTCACTGACTACGATCAAATTGAATCAGCTCCATAACTTTAAAAACATGGATTGCAATCAAATACAATCAGCTTCATACATTTAGACACCCTGATTGCAATCACTTACTGCAATCCATTGTAATCAAATGCAGTTAACTCTACACATTTACACACATAGATTGCAATAAATTGCAATCAAATACAATCAGCTTCACACATTTAGACACTCTGATTGCAATCACTTACTGCAATCCATTGTAATCAAATGTAATTAACTCTACACATTTATACACATTAATTGCAATAAATTGCAACCAAATACAATCAGTTCCATACATTTAGACACTCTGATTGCAATCACTTACTGCAATCCATTGTAATCAAATGCAATTAACTCTACACATTTATACACATTAATTGCAATAAATTGCAACCAAATACAATCAGCTTCATACATTTATACACTCTGATTGCAATCAGTGATTCAAGTCCCCTGTGCGGTCGTTCTCAGGCACCATTGTTTGGATATGAAGACATTGTATTCACTTGGAGCCCACAACAGAATGTGGCTCACATGAATGAATACTTTGAGTATGGTGCACATCTCTATGACTGATTTTATGTTGGCTTCATTGTAAAGAGTCACATTTTCATTTTGTTTCTTGTAATTAAAATGTGAAACAGATTAAATTCTAATTGAGCCAAAGACAAAATTGTATAAATCTGTTTACCAGTACTAATAGTTTGATTAGAGACGGGATG
The DNA here is from genome assembly GCA_963669155.1 of Arbacia lixula. Lineage (NCBI taxonomy): Eukaryota > Metazoa > Echinodermata > Echinoidea > Arbacioida > Arbaciidae > Arbacia > Arbacia lixula. The sequence continues at coordinate 453,560 of OZ022581.1, read as the reverse complement.
GAAGCTGATAGACTTTTTTTTTAGAGAACTTAGAGATTTTGCCATTACTTTTATTTCATGAAGTGTTTATTTTCTCCTCATGCTTGCATGCGGTGCTAATAATGTGATTGGAGACGGGGGATGGAAGCTGATATCCTTTTTTTTTCTTAGAGAAATTAAAGATTTTGCCATTACTTTAATTTCATGAAGTGTTTATTTTCTTCTCATGCTTGCAGCGAGTCATGGACACTCATCGACTCTGGCTTCATACGGGCGCTGTGCCAGGTGATGTGCAATGGACAACTCAACGAAACTACCAAGGAACAGCTGGTGCTGAGTCTAATCAGACTGTCAACAGAGTCTTCACGGTAGGTAGAGATGCACTTGAAGCCTTTGTGAGCCAGATAAAAGCCTGCTCAATGGATGTGTCTACATGTTTGGTGATACAATGTACACAAGAAGTTTTGTGGTCAGCACCAAGTGTTGACCATAAGAGTAGTATGAATAGTGCAAAGACATGGTTGATTCTAAGCTCTTATAGATGGATAAAAAATGGTGATGCAATTTTTCCAACTAGAAACATATCTAAGAAATGCTGTTTCCATGTTTCTCCATATCCTTCAAAGTGGATTTTGATTGATTAATACATCAAAATGGCAAATCAGAATTTAACTTGTAGCATTATACATCTCCATATGATAGATGTAATAATAATTTAATATGATTAGGTAGTTGTGATTGGAATATCCACAGCTGCCATTGCTATTTTAATCTGTAAGCATGTAAAGCATACATGTTAGTGCCCTCCATCTTGAAATGTTTCTCACTAATAGTGTTTGTGGTTGGTTTGGTTGCTAGGATGAGTTGTGAGATCGCCACCGAGGGAGGCTTGAAGAGCATTCTGGCTCTGCTTCAAAAGGTATGTCAAAGACTGGCAAACCCTCAAAGACAGGGTGTCCTTAAATCTTGTCAAAAATACAGAAAATGGAAGAAGATACTGTATCAGAACTTCCCTCCCAAAAAAGAACTGGAAACTGACTTGAATTGAAATTATGTTCGTTGCTACATTTTGAGGAGGTTTTGGCTGGGTCATCCGCAACCTTTAGCTTAGAGCCTGAAGACAGCTGTCCACTATGGTCCACCCCACCCACCACTCCACAGTGCATGCATTCAATGGGAGCAATGCCCACATCGTGCACTGACAGGGACAATAAGGTTCTGCATGCAGACTATGATTGGTGCATTTCTAACATAAACATAAACACATAAAAAGTTTTTCACTTTTCCCAAAGAGGTTTGTGAAGGTATGACTGTGAGCTTTCAAACACGTTATTGTTTCATGAGTTTTGCAAATGGGCCAAAATGAAGCTCTGTGCATTTTCTCTATAATAGTTGTGATATATTCACATGTGGCACATTAGAAAGTTATTATGAATACCACACAAAACTCACTGGCTTGGAGAGTATTCTGGCTTGCTTCAAAGGGTATGTCAAGGGACATGAAGAATTAATGCATAAGAAAGCTAGGAGCATTTGTGTGTTTTATAAAAACAGGTTACAGAAACTTTGATAGGAAGATTTTTACACTAAAGACGTGTTGCTGAAACATAACAAATTTAACAAATTTCCTACTACTTGAAAACAAGTAACCACTTTTCAATGAGTATTATGACTGCACCAGTTGACCAGATATGTACAACTTCATATTTTTGATAGCACATTCAAGTTTACAATAAAGAATGAATTGATGTAATTGTTTCCCCAGACACCCGAGCTCAAGCTGAAAGAAGACATCGCTTCTTTCATCAGGGACATCTCAGTAGAGAAGAGGTAGGTGGAAAAATGATATCTGTTATTTATTATAGATAAAATTTCTCTGCCTAACAAACAGAAGTATGTAGCAGAGAATTACATATGTATCTCATTGCATCTTGCTCTACATTTTGGGAAGACTTCTATAGAAATGTGAAGATTTAAAAGCAGGTTTTAGTGCAGTGATTGCCCAGTGTGTTTGAAATGTGGCTGCAATCCCTTTTAACTCTATGTGTATTATATGTATCGCACTTCAGTGTAAAGTACCCTGTAGCTAACTGAGTTAATTCTCCCTATCGCATATAGCCCTCCGAATCTGAACGTGTGTGGCGCTCTAATTATTTTACCTTTAATTCTTGGGATACGAACTTCCGGTCCACGTACATCCCGTAAAATAGGGACCACGGTTTCCCACTAATTTTATGAATTTTAACTCTAAAGCTAACCCTGACCCTTACTCTAACCCTAAACCTAATTCTATACCTAACCCTGACCATAACCTTAACCCTAGATAAATTGTTCACTGATTAATTCATCCAAAAAAGGCGATTTCTAGATCACTTTGCGCCGACAACAAACTCTTAGCGGAAGTATATGTTCCAAGAGCAATCGATCAGATATCGGTATCGCGAGGTGATATCGCTGGATATCGGCTAAATGCGATAGGGAGAATTGTTATCTACCCATATTCTATATAAAAATCATTACCCGTTCCCTCTCATAATGTTCTATTCAAATCAAAGTATCTCCGTAGACATTCCAAAGATGAAACTTTACTACTTTCTTGATCCCTCCATTGTCAGACCCCGAGATTTGTTCCTTGCGGCTGGCGGTCTGCAAATCCTTCATGACCAGCTAGACTTGGACAACAGCAGTTTGGTCATCAGCAACGTCTGCAGAGCACTTGAGAATTTGATCTTCTACAATGTCCTGTAAGCAAGTTACTCAAGTGGCAGTGTTACAATTATTGTAGATGTTGTAAATGTCGCAAGATAGTAAATTTGAACTAGCATACAGTATCATTCAACAATAAGTTGTGTTTATGCTCTCAACATCTTAGATAACTCTTTAGCACCCGACAAGCATAAAGTATGTGGTTATTGAACAATTTAATTACTATGGTGTTATTGTTTTTGCAACCATTTCCAAAGTAAAATCTACCCTTATTTTGTTTAATGTATGTTTTATGTATCGGCCATGATGTTGTCCCTTTGCCGTATCAGATAAATAGATAAATCAGATAAATTAGTTGATGATTAGATATCTGTAGAAAACAATACATTTAGTAGCACAACACAACGATGATAATATTAGACATTTCAACTGCATTTGATACTTTGCTTCAAAGCGCTATGGTGTTATTATCCTTGCATCTTTCGTTGTTTTGATGCAGTGTTGGACAGCAGATGAACGCGGCCATGATCTTGTCCCTCTGCCGGATTGTAAATCAGACGGAAGAGGCCAGTAAGCTCAGCGCTGTTTTTAGGGTGTTGTCTGATCTAGCAGGTTCTCACAGGTAGGTGGAGCTGCCTCAAGATGCTTTCTTCTGTCATTTCAAAGATAACTTCGTATATTTATGATACATGAGTGGAACATATTGAATCAGCTCAAAATGGATGGAATCAACACCTCGATATGTGAATGCTACATATAGCAGAAGCAGTACCAGTAGACCATATTTGTTATGTATGCAAATTTTATGCACGTCTATCAAACACTAAATTACTAATGGTTACCCTACAACTGCTATGCTGTGAAATGTTTATGTGTGGGGTGCATCGCTGACTGATACATTGAGCAGTACAATACGTTATAAGAAGATAGACTATGGTCGCTACGAAACAGGTGTTTCAAATATAAGCAAGGATAATTTTTCACTTTTCCTGAAATTGTATTTCAAGTTATTACTGAGATTTTATACAAGTCATTGTTAGGGTTGACTGCTGATTCCTGCCTAGTTTCATGACTTTTGCAAATAGGCTAACCTTCTTATAATATTGATAAGGCTATTTCACCCTGTCGTGGATGGGTGAATTTACTCTTCTGCTTCTTCATTTGTTGCTCAGAAACAGAGAGCTGATACTGAACCACTTTGGACTGCAAGCAGCCTGTAGCCGGATTTGGTGTGCCAAGGAAGATGAGGTGGGTTTCTTGAACATGTCATGCTGGTTTCATAAAGTAGAAGTTAATTTCATAATGCAACAGGAGCCATATTCATGAACCAGTGTGAGCCTTGTTAACTTTTTGAAATTATCTTTATGAATCTAACATTTGTGTGGGTTAATCTCTCCAGGAAAAGTCAATATTCTGCAATCTATCATCTTGACAATGTTGTCAAAATTCTTGCAAGGGATGCATTAATTGTTAGAACTATGAATATTCCACTTTGTATTTATCATGAAACTGACTCCATGCTTTCTGTAGGGCGATCACTGCAGTAAATGTCAATGTGGCATTGCTTCTAACAAGGTGCTCATATTCTGTTGTTTTACACATTCTCTGTATGTTTACGTGATGAGAGTTTACTAATAAATACTGGATTAGAAAAAAATGAAAGTTTGGTAACGCCATGTGGTTCTATTCTTTCAGGATATTTGACCCACTTATGGGGTGAAAAAGGGAAAGGATTGAAAAGAGTGAAAACGCTATTTCTGTGCTGACCATTTTTGTTTTTGCCAACATCTTGCAGGTGATTCGTCACGTGGCATCGCTGCTGAAGAATCTGGCCAGCGACCGGGACTCACGCACGGTCATGATTGAGGAAGAACTGCAGCCTTGCCTAGAGAGGTCAGAGGTCACCTCGGCTTAGTTGCTTTATCCTTAAAGTTCTATCCATTATTGTTGATGACTACTTCAAATTTGTGATGGAATAAATTCCTGAGACGCAACTTACAACATATTGGCCCGAATTCCTAAAGGATTTCTAGATTGAGTCCACGGTTTAAGCAAAATCCATGGTGAATAGTCAGATTACTGTAGATGCCATATGTTTAGTGAGTATAATTTTTCGCAAATCAGGACTTTTTTTGGCAATTTTGCGTGTTGTTAAATTTGCAAGTTTCGTGAGTCGGGTGCTATTCGCGAATTTAACAAAATGCAAAAATATGAATACAACCTGCGCGTTGTTCGTTGACGAAATTCGTGAAAATAAAAAACCCGCAAAATATATGGTGTACACAATAGTATGCTTGGTTGCACGTATATACGTCAACAAGGTCCAATGATGAATTCCCATGTTTGCTGTGGTGTAGACCAAGGTTTGACCAAATTTAGTTGAATAAACCATCTTCATGACCATAGTAAACAGCATGAATGTAACATCCTTATGCATTCATTTTTGGACCTTCTTGATGTGTATGTGTTAAATCAAGCATGTTTATTTGCCTGTACGCCATGAAATCTGCCCTAAACACTGGTCAAAATCTAAAATCCTTTGTGAATTAGGGCCTATATGTTTTTCACAATGTATGTGAATGCTTTGTCACGGTTAAGTTTCATATTTCACAAACTGTCCCTTCCTGTTATTCTTGTGGCTTATGCACTGTTTTTTCTGAAAATATTGTAGTTTTGCCTTTTATTTGTGGACATAGAGGAAGTGATCCAAAAATTGAAGAAAGGAGTAAGTGAATGAGTGGGTCAATAGGTCATTGAACTCCTTCTCTGCCACACTCCATACTTCCCATATGAATAGTATTTCCAATGCACAAATGCTTCAATGGCACATTGAGTTAATTGTATGATTGCTGCCCTGTTTCTTTGCAGCCACATCGTCTCTCTGAGGACCACGAATGAGACCAAAGAAGTGCTGTCCAGCTTGCTGGATGTCTTGGATCAACATGAGATCTACACGGCCTCATTTGCACAAAGCCAGAGAGCCCTCCCCCCTCCTGAAGAGTTGACCATTCCAAAGACCCACCCCTTCCCCCAATCAGATGGCCAGAAGAAGAAGGCTCCATGTGGTGGTGGGGGTGATGCAAGCATGCTTTTGGAGGGGGAGGAGCAGGAGGACTTTGACGACATGCCTCCTCTGTTAGACAGTGAAATAGAGGAGCTTCAGAAGTAAGTGTAGTTTTAAAAAGAAAACTAGATTTTTGGGGGCAATTTTTAACTAATTTTGGCAAAGTTCACTGACCTTTAACCTATGACCTTTCACCAAAATTGTCACCAGTCTACCCCCAAGTAGTGATGCATCCTTGCACCATGTTTGGTCCGAATTGCACTGTTGGATTTGGATTTCTTATGACAAATATCACGTTAGGGGCAATTTTTTGCTAATTTTGGAAAAGTTCATTGACCATTGACCTTTGACCTTTCAGGAATTTTACCCAAATATTTACCAGTCTACCACAATGAAGTGGTACATCACTGTACCATGTTTTGTTAGAATTGCACATTGTATTTGGATTTGGATTAAATGTGAAAAATATCAATTTGGGGGCAATTTTTAGCTAATTTTGGCAAAGTTCAGTGACCTTTGATCTTTGCCCTCCATCAGAATTGACCTTTATTTTACACACTTCATTGGTTTCATGCCATACATACATTTTTTTCCTAGTTTAAAGCAAATTTGGTTAACGGTTCTCAAGATATTGGGTAAACGGATTCGGGACGGACGGACAGATAACCAGAAAACATAATGCCTCTGACCACTTCGTGGCGGAGGCATAAAAAAAGAAAGAACAAATTTACCTTACACAGCTATTCATTCTAATTTTTGAGGATTTTTTTTTCTGTCTTATTCTAACTTTATTTATCTTTTTTCATTTCCAGGAGATATCACATTATTCCAAGTACACCTGTAACTAAATTCTTTTTTATTGGTATTGTGATTTGTGTGCTTGAATTGGAGAAGATTATGAATTTTGGATCTTTGGAACACCATCTTACCCAAACATTCATTTTGTACTCTACATATGTTTATCTCCTGTCGCTATGTCAGGTGCCACCCAAAGATCCTGTGGTCCCAGAAACCCAATCTGGTTTTGCTCAGCGTCCAGCTAAGAGGAGTCAAGTGCCCTGTGGTCAACGTTACCTCTTGCAGTATTCATTTCAGGTACCTATGCTTTATTGAAGCCATCACTGTTAACCCTGAAAAGACTGGGGGGGGGGGCTAAAATGCCCCCCTTCACATGTCTCGCAATAATTTCACCAAATGTTATTTTCATCACAGTGTATCTACACAGTGTATCTTCAGTGAATCTCCTGTGTTGTTTTCAGCTCAGTGTAACAATACAGTATTGCGGTCGTGAATCTTGTGTGTTGTATTCACCACAGTGTAACTACAGTGTTCCTCCAGTGAGTCTCTTGTTTTGTTTTCATCACAGTGCAATTCTGGAGAGTGTGCAGTATGAGTTCAGCCTTGCTCTGTTTAGCCGAGTAGACACTAGTAACTACACCGTGGCCCCGGCAGGCAGGGAGGTCCTGATCACGCTGTACAAGGAAAGCATTGGCATCAAGTGGACCAGGCTTGTCCAGGACAAGGAGAAGGTATTCTGCCCTTCTGTAACAAAAGGAAGCAACTAACAAAAGAGACTTTTCTTGTAAATGAGCAAAATGTATCTTTCAAGTGAATTGGCATCAGTGCAACACCACATCATGCTAGATTGAATATCTTGCAGCAAGATTAATACGTATATCTCCATTGGTACCATTTGCAAAATTTGAGTGATTTGTCACTTGCTTTCTTTTGTCAAAGTAGGGTGGTATTGAATCATTCAAATTATGAAAAAATGCATCAACAAAAGACATTTTCCATAAAGAGTAATGGAACCCAGACAATAAGTTGACTTGAACAGAGGCAGAAAATTAAAAAATAGTTTAGCAAGAGTTTGAGAAATGTCAGATGTATTGCAAGGAAGTTGCTTGAGTACAAAGAAGATGACATTTACTTGGGGACAGATAAGAATTCACAAATTCTTGTTAATTTTGATGAAATGTTTCATATGTTGTGGACTTATTTACCTTTGCAGATACCGTACATTGGCAATGATTTTGAGAGATGGAAGGACGAGGATGAGTTTGATCCTGAAGAGCCCAAAGTGGTGAAAGCTCGTGAGTTTCATTCATTTTTGTAGTTTACATAGGACTTAGTTCAGGATTGTTCACCATTAGGTTCGCCATCTTACATTGTGTTTGTAGTTCTTGTCCATTTGTAGCATATTTCTTTGTGCTTTTCAGTTCTCACCTCGCCATCTCTTTCCTCAGTTCTTGTTGCTTTGTCAAACTTCATCCTCACAAGATATTTATTTAAATTCCATTTAAAGGGAAGGATATTAAGACACATTTTTGGCTACTTTTAAACTTAATTGATTATGATGAAAATTCATTTGGTAATATTATTCCATACCTACATGACTACACATAGTAATCAGGATTAAATATTTCTTATCACACTAAAACTTAAAATTTGAAAATGATAGTTGAGTTTAGAAGTTAAATACCAGTAGAAAGTGTTGATTCAATTGTTTGAAAACATGTAGAGCAAAGCCTGCTTTAGCATTCACCTCTATAGACAGACCACCTGGGGGGTGTTTCACCAAGCCGTTCGTAAGCTATGAACGACTTTACAAACGACTGGTTATCCCTTTGTGTGCTAAATCACATATTCAATGATTTTGAATCCCATCAGCTTCACTTCAAATCTGAAGTTTATAAATTATTTTTTTGCTTTTAATAAGTGTCTGAATATACGAAGCTTATGATTTGTGAAATTTCATTTGGATTGTTGGAAATTGAACCCCAATATGTTAAAACAGGAACAAAGTGTGGTATCACATTCAGCACAAGAAGGGATCACCAGTCGTTTGTAAAGTCGTTCGCAGCTTACGAACAGCTTGGTGAAACACCCCCCCCCCCCATTCACTGTTTTGTGTAAGAAAGGGTAGATTTACATGTGTGTACATACGTGTTCATTGACAAAAGAACTCAAGTTCAAGTAGGGCAAATTCACATGATGTGTCGCAATAAAACAGGATTGAAGTTAAAGTACGGTAACACATTTCTGTGCATGTTTGTGTACCAGTGTGATTATACGTTCTGTAGGGGAAAATAGATATTCATGATTTACATCTTGTTTGATTCCCAGCTCCCAAGAAGGCTCCGTATAGTATCCGAGACCCTGGTTACCATGGCAAGGAAGACAACGGATTGGGAAATGATTCTGATGATTCTGATGACCACTCGGACTACTCTGGTGACGAATTCGACAAGGCTTTCGAAGAGATGCCGGGGCTTCACAAAAGCGGGTCGGACAGCGATCTACACAGCTCAGGACGGTGAGGCGTTAGCAGAACAACGCTAAACAGTTTATAGAAACACTTCTACTGTAAATGGTGATGTCCTCATCCATGACAGTTATCATAGAAAAATGCTGCCTTATGAGATTTGTGTGTATTACTAAAAGAGATAAAGAATTCCAGGTGAACAAGGTAACAGGTGTATTGCTGTGATATCCAAGTCAAGGCTGAAAACATGCACGAGGTGTGGTCTGATACCATGACATATGTACAGATGATCAATTGAAATGTTGAATAACATTGTATTCTTGCCTATCAAGACATCACAAAAGATCCGTCATATGACTGAGTGACTGGCTGAATCGCAGGACCCGGTCAGGGGATTTGTGTAAGAAGGTGACATTATATTTCCAGTCTTTGGCCCGTACGACGGCATAATTGTGGTAAAATTGTGTCGTCTGCTGTGGCTTTGATACATACCGATATATACATGTATGTGGTCTTGTTTACATTTGCCAGACAAATCAGATTTTATAGACATTATGAATAGTATGACCTATGCAATCATTCCAGTTTGTGTTGGTTGTTAGAGGAGCACACTGTATTGCAATATCCAGATAGGAGTTTACCCCATCGTGTGCCAAGCAAAGTGAAGCTCTAGGGGATTTGTGGGTATTACAGGTGAAAACAAATGTAAGCACTTCAAATTCTATGTTGCTGTAATATGATCATTACTCATTGAAAGTGAAATATCATGTGAAGACACCTTGAGAGAACTGAAGAGACTCTGTGGCAGCTTGAGGTACTTATGTGTGTGATGTAATACTTTGAGACTTAAGTCAACTGTACTGAATCACAGCTGAAAGAGCAGCTGAATGATTATGTTTGTAGCAAGCCTGTATACTGAACAGGGCAGAGGGAAGCCTGACATACCATCAGATATGGTATTATACAGTCAAACATGTACAGAATAATGATTGAACAGGTGGTGTGTACGTACAGACGGCCATGTTTGGATGTTAGGGCGAACATATAGACTTGCCCTGCGCATACATAGCAGGTCTCATAACAATATTATGTGCAAATACATTCAAGTGTTTTGTACTTTGTCTGTTTTGAGTTTTGTGTTTGTGGAAATACCATGGAAAATGGAAGAAAATATAAAACTTCCCTGGCTTACAATATTAGAACTGGAAACTGGCTTTGAGTGGCATTACATTGGAAGTACTAGAAGTCTTACTGTTCCCATGAATGAGTTATTGATGAGAAGTCAACCTATTCAAAACATAAAGTAACAATATATTTCAGTGCTACTGTACCCCCTTTTTTTTTGGGGGGGGGGGGGTAATTGTAATTGTTGAGAAGGAGTTTTGGAGAGTTGCGAGGTACATTTTCAAAAAAGATGATGAGGAATCCCTGGCTTGATAGAGTGACCAATGAAGTCATCCAAAGAGACAACTCGAACAAGAAGCTAAAATGTAAGCTTAGAAAGTGAAGACAGGTGACAGTTATGGGTATTAACTTTATAAAGATGACTTGGAAAAGTTGGCTTTGATGAGGAAGAAAGATGAGAAAAAAAGCAAGGGAAGGAGGATTACTTGGATGAGCAGTTTGGCTGATGGACTGACTGGTTAGCAAGGGGCTGTTTGTATTGTGACAAGGAGCTGATAAAGAGAGCTCAGGACAGAGAATTGTGGCACTCCTTGATCACCTACATCACAGGATATGGCATTTAGAAAGATAAATGCTCACTTTTTTCTCGCCTGAACAAAGTTCGGCAGAGACCTAGTAATCACTTTTCCTGTTAGTCTGTTAGTCTGTTGGTCTGTTCCAATAATGTTAAAGTTTTTGTTTAACTTGCTCTCATTTGTATATTTCTGCATCAATTGTGATCAAACTTGGTATAGTGAGTGGTCCACAAACCGGCCCCTACCCTTGAAACCTTGAAACTTTTCAACTTGCGTTCGTACTTCCGTGATGTTCTCGTCGATCGCCGAAACTTTCCCGTCACTTTTCACTGCACTGGAACGACAATAATCGAGACGCAATACTGGTAAAATGTCAGCACTGTACTCGTTGGATTGACGGAGATATCGCACATTATCGGTACGGGCCGGTTTCAAGGTTCAGTGATGTGATTGTGTGACGATTTATCGAGCGATATTCGAAGCACAATTTCTCTGAATTTTATTGTTTATCTTCAATCCAAAATAGTTTTTTAAAGAGCATTATTTTGCTGATTTGTGTGTGAAATTTTGAAATTTTATTTGGTCTTGGAATGAAAATATTCAAAAGAAAACAAGGGGGCCGGTTTGAGGCACCCGTATCATACAAATGATTCTTGGGTAATACCATATGTGTCGTCATTAAGATGATGGGGTCAAGGTCATCTAGGGGTCAAAGGTCAAATGATAGGCCATGTGCATCATTTTTCTCAAAGTTTTTGTTTGACTTGCTCTCATTTCTTTATTTCTGCATCAATTGTGATCACACTTGGTACAAATGATCCTTGGGTAATAACACGTATGTTGATGAGGATGATAAGTTCAAAGGTCATCTCGGTGCCATTTAAAAAAACAACTTAGCACTGTTTATCGGTTGCGAAATCAGGCGAGACTTGTTGTTTAACCCATGATTATACATGTAATTGAAAAGGTACTCAGCATGCTATTGATTTTTAGTCCATTTTCTATTACACGTATATGAATACAATTCATTTTTATAGCCAAGGGCCTTATAACCATCCGGTACCTATTACTGATCAGTCGATGTTTGTCGCTCCGCGAAGTAAATTGGCGCACATTTTGGAGTTGGAAAGGTTGTAGAAATCTTTTTAGAACCTCTGCATATGTAGAATTGTGATATTTCCCTAAAATATTTGAAATAATCCAGTCTTTTAAGATTTTATGGTAATTTTTATCAAAATTCTTGAGTCTCAAAGTTACTATGTCATCATTTGCAGGCAAATTAAACACAGAAATTCATGAAAATATGCAGCGATCTAATACTTATAAGTGGAATAAACTTTGATCAATCTTTTCTATTGGTATATCGATTCCGCCGACACGCAATAAAAATGTGTGAGCTTCTCCTAACACTTTTGACACAGTGCACGGCTGTTGAGCTGACGCGCACATAATAGAGCACTAGGAATCCAATTTAGAACGATGTGTACGCAGTTTGTACCTTTTCATAGGAATAATGTGGTCGGTATTAGGACCAGACAGGCATTACGCAATTGTTCGAGAACATTGAGATGGCTCTATTCCTGTAGCCATTGTGATGTGATACCGTATGTCGGATCGACGTAGAATTTCCACAGCCTGTTTATTGGAATTTTGTGAACAAATTACAATAAAGACTGAGGATTTGAAGTACTGGTTTTGAAAATGAGAAGGGCAAAGCTTGACTGATCAGTAATAGGATACACTGTCCTATGTATCTAGAGTTAATTTTACATCTCTCTCTCTCTCTCTTTGTATGTGTGTAAGGTGCCAAATATTTGTTTCTATACATTGTATATGCTTATTTTTGCTAATGGAAATCTTGTTGTTTTTCCGTCCTGACAGCATTTTTATAAACTTGAACATCATCTACTAATCCTTTCATCTCGCATTATCTTAACTTGTAAATAGAGAACTGACCTAAAGCAGAATTATATTGGTTGCTTAGTTTTGAGTTGAGTTTTGACTGGGTAGTTTGAAACACAGCAGTTCCTGTAGCCTAGATATATGGGCCCTGTAACATAAAGGTTTATGATCAATTGCAAATTTGAAAGACAAATTTTGATTGGTTACTGGTCAGTCTTTTGAACAAAATGTGCATGCATCAATGATGTTGATTTGCCATTGCCATTTTGCGATTGATTGCAAACCTGTATGTCACCGGGCCCTGATCATGCCTCTCTGTACTATAACGATGCATTCAGACGAACAGTGCATCATCGACCATGGCAATTCAGTGTATGAATGTAGGCTATGGTCAGGATGAAATGGCTGCTTCAAACGTAAACAAGGATAGTTTTCCACTTTACCTGAAAACGTTTTTGAAGCTATGATCGTGAGATATGAACCCTATTATCATTAATGTGTACACTTGATCCATGCCGAGTTTCATGGCTTTTGCAAATGGGCCATTTACTTTTAAGCTGTGTCACAAAAATTGAGGAGAGGTATGTTTTGAATGGCATATCGCAGTCTGCAGGTTATCTAGCTGCATCATGATCTAGTGCCATTTAAAACAAAAAAAAAACTTTCATTTTTTGTTTTAAATTTTAAATTTTCAAATATCAACGCTGCTAGAAGACAGTTTTAAGAGTATATCATTTTGAAAACGGGATTTTGTGATTTTCCAATTGAAGTCAATTGTTTTTTGTTACGTTTGTATTTACAGTCTACATGTATTTATGTAGATTATGTGTATACAGTACATCTTTGTATACTGGGTAATCAGTATTAAACTCATTTGAAACCATGTTCCAAGGTCATGCCATTTGAAACTTGTTTTTTACCAAAAATAAATGGAAGTTCATTCTTTGTTTAATACACGGACTGTCTTGTGGTTTGCTCTGGTGTCAGCGTTATATCAGGAAGGTGTTAGAACTGGAGTCGGAACGAAGAGTAATTTATTCATATACCAGTCGCGATCATTGATACCACAATAGAATATTTTACGCGTTTGGTTCTTTGATCCAGTGATGACCGCCGCCAAATATGCAAGACAAATATTGGATGCATTTAGAGGAATATACAATCTGCATGCGCAGAAGATTTCAGAACCACTTCATGTACTGAAGTACATGTGCAGTAGTAGTACATCTTATAATGATACGAATCTGTGAATTTCAGATTATATTGTTGCGTCGTTTTTGTGATAAATCAAGAATACTGTAGAAAACATGTCAGAAAAATGCCTCAATATCGCACATTGGGCAATCATATTTCCTTACAAATATCTTGTAAATCGTTTATTGAGTGTTTCACCTTCCATGGAAACAACGTCGATTTCGTGTCCGGAGATGTCCGAAAACGTTACGGACCAAATTCTTTCTACAATTTTATCAAAATTTCCCTTCGCTCACCTCCAAACTAATTCCCAGTGTGTGTAATAAGATCAGCTATGAACTCCCAGCGAAGGCTGAACGGTTGACATATTTCTCAAAACAGATTTTCTTTTGTTATTCAGAGGAAGGCACTGCCTCATTAGAAATACAGCGTATTGTTTAAAACACCTGAATGTCTTGAATTTTTATGAGGCGGTGGTCATCATGGATCAAAGGAAGTCTATCCGAGCGCAGTCCATCCATGATAGGTCCATGGTTATATAATCCTAGGAACTCATTTGATTTCATGAGCAAGAGTGTTGCATGAGATAGTTGCACTATAGGACAGAAGAAGAGTGTGGAATGTGCATGCCATTGAATCGATGAAAGTAAATGCATTGTTGGTGCTGATAACTGGGGAAAGCTGGACTTACAACCCTTTGTCACATACCAGCTATAGGACAGAAGAAGAGTGTGGATTGTGCATGCCATTGAATCGATGAAAGTAAATGCATTGTTGGTGCTGATAATTGGGGGATGCTGGACATACAACCCTTTGCCACATATAAGCTCAACAAGCTATAGGACAGAAGAAGAGTGCGGAATGTGTATGGCATTGAATCTATGAGAGTGGATGCATTCATTGTTGGTGCTGATAACCGAGTGATGCTGGACATACAACCCTTTGCCACATACCAGCTCAACAAGCACTCCTTCAGTCTCACTGTGATGTCATCAAACCCAAGCGAGAAGACAAAATCCTGGAGAGCAGTATATCTCACTATAAACATGGTCGTTTGTTACGCTGAAAACATTTCAAAAGGTCCCTTTTAAATTTTGTCCACATAACAAAAGACTGTGCATTGATCATTGTAATCCAGAGGCTTGGGCATCATTTGTTCATTATATGTATCAACACAGTTCATGATACCCATAAATGCACTCCAAGCACCCTTTCAAGGCTCTTTGCATTAGTAAAGAGAGCCTCACTGAAAAACCATATCAGATGGCCAAAGTTTACTTGGTTGAGTATGATGTAAAAAATGAAAGAAATCAAAGAGGGAACTTAATTCATCACATTTGTTTCCTTTTTATTTTTGAAACAGCTTTCATAAAGCACAATTGTATAACAGTCTTAACCATGTGGATCGAGAGAACGAATGTCAGAGAGGGTCTAGTAATCAATGATATATATACTATTATAGGGATAATATCCATGATACAAACATGTTCCGTGTTATTTAGAAGTTCTTTTTCATTGATCATTTTAATCCAGATGTGATTGGGCATCAACTTGCAATGAAACCTGTCGCAGCATTCAATTCTATTCCCATCATAAGGACATTGTTACATAAAGCTTTTTAATTTTAACAATAAGTGAGAAAAAAAAACCCTCATGTGCTCAAAGTATAAATAATAAGCGATTGGAACAGTTTGTGTTGCCATGTAAGTTAGCACCAACTCTTGATTACAGCATGGACCTATCATGGATGGACTGCGCTCGGATAGACTTCCTTTGATCAATGATGATCGCCGCCTCATAAAAATTCAAGACATTCAGATGTTTCAAACAATACGCTGTATTTTTTATTAAGCAGTGCCTTCCTCTGAGTAACAAAAGAAAATCTGGAAAGAGAAATATGTCAAGTGTTCAGCCTTTGCTGGGAGTTCACAGCTGATCTTAATACACACACTGGGAATTAGTTTGGGGGTAAGCGAAGGAAAATTTGATAAAATTGTAGAAAGAATTTGGTCCGTAACTTTGTCAGACATCTCCGCACATGAAATCGAAGTTGATTCCATGGAAGGTGAAACACTCAGACGATTTACAAGATATTTGTAAGGAAATATGATTGCCCAATGTGCGATATGGAGGCATTTCTCTGACATGTTTTTGATGTCAGTATTCTCGATTTATCAAAAAACAAAGCAACAATATAATCTGAAATTCACAGAATCATATCATTAAACTATGTTCTACTACTGCACATGCACTTCAGTACATGAAGTGGTTCTGAAATCTTCTGCACATACAGAATATGTATTCCTCTAAATGCATCCAAAATTTGTCTTGCATATTTGGGGGCGAACCTCCCTCGATCAAAGAACCAAACGCGTCAAATATTCCATTGTGCTATCAATGAACACAACTGGTGTAGGAATAAATTACTTTCCGTGCCGACTCCAGTTCTAACACCTTCCTGATTACAGTGATTCCATCATCCTAGATGACAGAGGAGAGAGGCTGGTTGTACTCCAATGAAAGTTGACTTAGACAGACACAACTCCAATCCAGAAAGTCATCTGCCTATGCTCAAGGCAGCATACACAGTGCCCCTTGATGTTGTACAACATCCATTCTTCATCTTACAATGCTCTGGTGGTTAGAACCAGAGATAATCATTTTTCAAGTTCTCATTTCATTCTTATTATTATGGTTTATGATGTTTTCAAATAGATTTCTGCATGTATGTATGTATTTGTTCATTTGTTCATGTATATTTTTGTATTTTTATAATTGAATGAACAAAAAAAAAAGATAACATGCATATCCTCTTTGCCCTCCACATACATACATGTGCATGGGCCGAAATCCCGGGGGGGGGGGGGGGGGGGGGGACGGGGGGGTTGTGTCCCCCCCACCATTTAGAATGAGGGGGACACAATATCAAATGTCCCCCCACTATTTTCGTTCGTGTAAAAAATTTTTTAGAGAAATGTCATAACCCCCCTACACCATTTCGATAGGGGGGACACAATATCAAATATCCCCCCCCACTATTTTCGTTCGTGTATAATTTTTTTCGAAAAACGTCATAATGAAGGAAAAAAACTAGAGCAATTCGACTGCCACGCAGTCGATAAATATGCCTCCGCCTCTTTGCTATTCTCAGAAAATGTGTATGTTTGGTGGGCAATGTACCATTGCTCCTATGTGAAATGAAAATATCACATTTTCTTTTTTCAAGTTTAGCAAAGTTTTGCAATGTTCATTGACTTTTGACCTCTTACTTCTTTGACTTCCAATCTAACCAGTCTGTCTAAATCCATCCTTGCATCAAGTTTATTTAAAATTAGCCAATTTGGGGTGAAGTTTATTGACCTTTGACCTTTCAGGAATTTTACCTAAACTTCACCAGTCTACCTCCATAAAGTGATACATCTCTGTAACTAGGTTTGGTTTGAATTGAATCATCAGTATTGGATTCAATATGAAAAATATCTATTTGGGGGCAATTTTTAGCCAATTTTGGCAAGGTTTATTGACCTTTGATCACCGACCTTTGAGAAATTTCACCAAAAATGTCATCAGTCTAGCAGTGATCCATCCTTGCACCATGTTTGGTTGGTATTGCTCCATTGGATTTGGATATATTTCAAAAATTATCACTTTGGGGGCAATTTTTAGCTAATTTTTGGCAAAGTTCATGGACCTTTGACCTTTGAACTCTCAGGAGTTTTACCTAAACTTTCACCAGTCTACCTCCATGAAGTGATACATCTCTGTACCATGTTTAGTTAGAATTGTGACATTGGATTTGGATTTGGAATTATTGTGAAAAATATCAATTTTTGCAAAGTTCATTGACCTTTGACCTTCCAGGAATTTCACCAACAATGTCACCAGTCTACCCCCAAGTAGTGATCCATCGTTTCACTTACGTTTGGTTGGAATTGCACCATTGGATTTGGATTTATTGTGAAAAATTTAAAGTTTGGGGCAATTTCTAGCCAATTTTGGCAAAGTTCATTAACCTTTGACCTCTGAACTTTCAGGAATTTTACCAAAAATGTCACCTGTCTATTCACAAGTAGTGATCTATCTTTGTACCATGTTTAATGGAAATTGCATCCTTGGATTTGGATTTAATGTGAAAAAGGTCAATTTTTGGCAAATTTTCACAAATTTCATTGACCTTTGACCTCTGACCTTTCAGGAATTTTACCAAAAATGTCACCAGTCTATCCCCAAGTAGTGATCCATATTTGTACCATGTTTAATGACAATTGCATCCTTGGAGTTGGATTTATTGTGGAAAAGGTCATTTTTGGGCAATTTTTAC
Organism: Arbacia lixula; assembly: GCA_963669155.1. Taxonomy (NCBI): domain Eukaryota; kingdom Metazoa; phylum Echinodermata; class Echinoidea; order Arbacioida; family Arbaciidae; genus Arbacia; species Arbacia lixula. Next base: position 435,429 of record OZ022581.1, on the reverse strand, counting down.
AAAGTTCATTGACCTTTGACCTTTGACCTCAGTCAGTTTTGACCCCAATTTTACACACTTCATTAGTTTTATGCAATATATACATGAACCAAGTTTGAAGCAAATCTGCTTGACGGTTCTCAAGATATTGCCTAAACGTATTCGGGACGGACAACCCGAAAACATAATGCCTCCGGCCACTTCGTGGCGGAGGCATAAAAAAACACCTCCCCAAAATCCCATCACTACCACCCCCCCCCCCCACACTCAGCTACTTCTTGAGGAAAAACATGTCCCCTCCACCTTCGGGGAGCGATTTCCGCCCATGTACATGTGCATTGATATTGGGCCTTTCACTTTTAAGAAATATCCCATTTGTAACATTACATGTCCATTGAGTCTTTTGTAAACATTTAGGAAAGAATCATTGAGTTTGAAGACATTTAAGGAATGTACCGGTACTCTAAATTTCAAATCATTCAACAGAAAACATCACAGATTACACTTGCACCAATATCTACTTAGCAATGTACTCATGTTGGTCCTACTAAAAGCCACCAAGACCAGCTCAGACTACAAAGATTGGTTAAGATTTGCCAAGAGCGGCCATGAGTAGCAGGAGACACCAAAGACAAACTGCAGATCTCTGCGAGACTGACAAAATGGCATTCAACCAGATTTTAAAAGAATTTCAGTAAAGTCTCTTGGCAGCAATAACTGGCAATAACTAAATCGATCATTAACTCACGGCTGTTCTTGGCAACTTTTAGAAGGACCCTACTAATAAATAACAACAACAATTTGTGAGTAACTACGCCAAGCAATTTTCATCATAGAGGTTCCAAATTGAGGGTCGTCACTTGAGGAAGAGTCTCTTTGATCTTTGACCTGAAGTCCTGCAGGTCACACACAGGGTTGGAGGAGAGGTCGAGGTGACGGAGACTTGGGCAGGAGGTCAGCGGTTTAAGTTGGGAGAAGGATGATATGTCTGAGAGGAGGAGGCTAAGGAAATCTATTCGAGTATCATGACATTGAATTCAATCAAATCATCAATCCCTTGAAATTTAACTCGTCCTTTACATGTATATGTGGGCTGGCTTTTTTCTACTCGGATACTAAGCAGCACGACTCCCATACAATTTGCTGTTCTAACAGTAGAAAACAGGCTATGAATAATCTTCAAATACCTTACAGGACACAATCAACCCACAACCCTTTTGTTACTGCAGTTCCGTGGCAAATGTTCATATCCTAACTGGACCAGGGTTGACAAAGCCAGAAAATCTAACCGTGAGCAACGGGTTAAACAATATCTGCACCTGATAATGATGGCTAGCAATTCTGCAATGATTATTGCCTGCTATCATGACCATTTCTACCCTATCCCTTCACCAGGCTTTTATCTTCTTCCTAGTGGTTCCACATTCCACTACTGGGACTAACACGCTCTATACCCAGTGTATTTCTTTCACTGTAGTGAGCAGCATTTGTAATCAATAATACAGAGGTATGCCTGGCAGAAAAAACTAGTGATAACAGTAGTTTTATCCATACAAATATCAAACTCAAAATGAGCAAATGGTATAAAAACCTGTTAATGTTTTCTTTGTAGCCATTTAAACAACACAATTAAACTGGAAGACAAGACATGACTTTTGCATTCATAGTATTTTTAGCTGCATGATGATTGTTATTTTTTTTCTAAAAGCACATAATGATTCTCCTGTGAGTATAACCATAACCCACTTCATGTCATTGTACAGAAAGGATACTGTTGTCTTTCAGTGACAGCTTCTCAAGGAATGGAAGAGAAGCAAGATGCGAGATGTCTGTCAGCTTATTGGCAGCGGCTGAGAGTTCTGAGACGCAGAACAAGGAGTGCGTCCCACTGAGGGAAGTCAGCTCATTCCTGGAGATATCCACAGACTGAGCAAGGGACAAGTACTGGAGGTGATGCAAGGTGGACAGACCCTGAAAAAGAAAGCAGAAACACGCTTTTGAGTCATTGTTTAAAGTTACCTAGCGACAACTGGAAGACAAGAAAGCAAAAGTTTCTATTCTTAAAGCCTGTAAGCCTTTTTAAGTAGATTAATTCTGATAAGTGTGTTTACTTGGTGAATAATTTCAGCCAAATGTGTACAACCCTTTCCACAATAAACACAACTTCATATAAGTCAGGTTAACTTTACAGGTCACTGACCTTTCCTGAGATGTCAAATGACCTCTCTGTGACCCCTGACCCTGGTGATGACCCCTGGGCATGGCGCACGATGGTATTCTCCACGAGGATTTTGCTGCGCAGGTCCTTGAAATAGCCTGCCCGGGTTGAGTCTTGCAAGAGCAGTGTGTCAAAGTATTTCAGCATCTCAGCCTCGTACCGCGGCGAGTCTAGCGCCCTCATTAGAAGAATCACTGTCAGTAAACACCCTAGAAAGACATGGAGAGGAAATCGCAATAAAGCCAATTCATTTGCAACTTGATTCAGCTTTGTTTACTCATTTTTAATGTTAATATATGGAGCTGACATATATAGTTACTTCATATGCATACCAGGGCCCCATATCATAACGAGTCGGCTGCTATCTATAGCAACTTTGCCATTGATTGCAAAGTTCCTATCTATAGCAACTCACCATATCACAAACCATCACTGCTATCTATTGCAAGTCCAAGTCTATACATGAATTTGCAATCAATTGCACAGTTAGAATCGATCCACACAAGCTATTATCAATATCAATTGCATGGTAAAATCGATATCGATCATAGATTATATGTGATACAGATTGACTATTGGTATCAATCGCATGATCAATAGATCAGTCATACGATTGATCTATCAATGTTTGTATGTAAACACACCACCATCAAGTACATAATGAGCTGTTGAAATACTTGAACTGAAGGCAATGCAACATGGACAGTGTGTTCACATTTGTTATCTGGCTCCAGCTCCTGTAGCTGTTGGCAGGATTCCAGCTCAGTGGTGAGCACCCCGGTCTTCTCCGCGCTGAGCTCCGCTGTGAAGAGTGAAGTAGGCTCCTGGTGCTCCTGGCTCCAGGACTCACTGGCTCCTGCACAGAGAGAGGGAGGGAGAGAGAGAGAGGGAGGGAGACAAACACAGAATGAGAGAAAGAAAGAGAGGGAGGGAAAGAGGGAGAGCGAGACAGAGAGAGATATATAAATAGAGAGTGAGAAAGAGAGGGTGAGGGAAGGGGAAAGAGGGGGACGGAGGGAGAGCGAGTAGAGAGATAAATAGTGAGTGAGAAAGAGAGATGGAGAGAGAGAGAGAGAGAGAGAGAGAGAGAGAGAGAGAGGAAGAGAGATAGACAATTTTATAACTCTTTATGAGCCACTTTCCTCCTGAATATACATGTTCTATATGTGGATTGGTCTGGTGGTAAAAACACTTGGCAACTGATGCAACAGATAAACAGGCATCCCCAGAGAAACTCTACTGCACTTGATGTTACTGAAAAGCATATGATACATGGATTTAGATGTAATGTAATATCGATGTGCTTTTGGAGACCATGGCCTGTATGTTTTATTTTGTTTTCACATCTTTTGGTGATTCATTGGTGGTTCTTTTCTCAACCATTTCTCATGTTAAATTATGTTATTTCTTTTTTTCTAATCTTGTTTTGCTATTTCTTTGTGCATCATGTAATATGCAATTACAATATGTTATAATCATAACAAAAAAATCATAAGAATTGAACCTAAATACGATGACATTGTGATCAGGTACACTTAAATCTGCCTCTGCAGTTGACATTGTGTTATTTCTCCAACCAATCACGTAATGAGGTATTCTTTGATGGGTGATTGTGTAAACTTACCTTTTTGAATCTGGCATGACCTAGAGACACCATCCCTAAGGCTTACAAGAAGAGTCTGTTCTGTATCTGTCTTCAATGTTCCATCACTCAATGTACATATCTACAGCAGTACTTAAGTTAAGGAGATAACACAACCAACTCAACTACCAAAAAAAAAAAAATACATTATTTTATTATGAGAGTAAAATGTATAAACCAATCATCTCTTCAGGGAATGTCGTCCCTTAAACTATTATTAAGATTTTCCCCCCAATGATATTTCACTTAATGTACATAGCCTGTTAGCACTTCATATCAATTACATTCTGTATGGGTACGCATTTGCTTTCAAAATAAAATGCCACATAATTATTTTCCATTGCAAGCAATATCTATAATAAAGGCCAATGCTTTAAACAATTTTCCACTGGTTCCTCATTTACATATGCAAAAGTAGTACATTAGTTAGCAATATTTGTCAGCTAATTGATAAAATTCTTTGAGAGTTTTCAGTGAAAATGGTCAGGGAACATGATACACTAAGGACCCTTGAGTATGAAGAACAGTTTAACTCTTAGCGTACCTGACATTGCAGGTTTAAATCCTTCTGGTTCCAAGATTTACAGAATGGAGCATGTTATCCTTACAAATACTGGGTGTACAGTGTATGCCTAAAATTTATTTTCAAAACCTTGTACAGTAAAAAGGATACCCACATGATGGAGTGGGCAGTGTTCCCACATGAATTTCTCCACGTTCCTGTAACGCTTTCCCTGTTCACACACACCTCTACGGGACATGGGTCAGAATGCAGGTTGACCGGCTGTGTGAATGTCACCGCCATTTGGTTGAGGGCGATGTTCACATACAGCTGTTGAATGGAAAGAGGCTTCTCCGCTGGAGGAGAAACATGAGCAGATTAACATCATAATGTCCGTACAGTAATTTTTATAGTTGGGACTGAGCAAGTGTTGATGCAAGTTAAACAGATGTGTATGTGTATGATTTGTTTTGTGCGAAATGTTGATTTGATTCAATTAATTGGAAAAAATAGTCAAAAAACAAATTACTAGTTTTGTCTTGAGAGTCACATTTCTGAACTATCATATGACAAATAGAATGATGACACTTACTTTTGTAAGGTTGGCGAGCCTACGACCCGGGGCAAAACAACCCAAACATAAATCTTTCATTTAGGTTTAACATCATAACTAGCAGAAAATTCATTTGATATAACAATTCCCTTTTGCCAGTATGCTATCACAGCAATGTACATTAATTGAAATGAAAGATTGCAGTAATATCACAGCTTCCATAGATAAACTTCAAAACTAGCAGAAAGTGCAATTAAAACAAGGCAACAATATGAAATTCCAATGAAATTAACTGCAATTTCTCCATTCATTTTTCTCAATATGAGATGTTATCTAATTGGCATAATTTCAGAAAGAAATATTGCCTGTCATCAAAGTGGGAAGGTGCGTGAGACCATTGTTTTTACCTCGACCAAGAAGCCACCGGTGATAGAACCAAGCGCTCTGGTCATTCGGGTCTGTGAAGAATGCATTCTGTACCAAGTCATATTCTGATGAGAGAAAAGAAATTACTTTGTGTCATTCAAATCATATTCTGATGAGAGAAAAGAAATTAATTTGTGTTATTCAAATCATATTCTGATGAGAGACTAGGACATCATCTGTGTCATTCAATCTATCTCTACAAGCCACATTCATCAATAAAAAAAAAAAATCTATACTCTGAAAGAGAGAGAGAAAGGAATGAAACAGAAGAGAAGAGGGAAGAGAAAGAGGCAGTGAGAGAGGAGAAAGAAAGAGGGATTGGAGAGAAGGAGAAAGGAGAGAAGATACTGGGAATGGGTGAAGGGGAAAAGACAGAATGGAGGGGGAAGACAAACAAAGAGAAAGAGAGAGAGAGAGAAAGATAAGAAAAAGAAAACAGAGTGGGAAGAGAAAATAGAGAGGGCAAAAAAGAGGAGTGAATGGAGATGGGGGAAGGTGGGGGGAGGAAAGAAATGGAATAAAAGCATCTAGTAAGGTGAGAAAGAAAGAAAGAGAGAGATAGAGAGAGAGAGAAAGAGAAAGAGAGAGAGAGAGAGAGAGAGAGAGAGAGAAGATAAATGAATAGAAAACTACCCCCTGGAGCCCCTTTAATACCTTGCAGGAGAACCTCCTCCTGGAGCCTGCCTTTGTGCTCCTGGTCCGGGTGGAGCAAGGGCAGGAGCTTGGAGCGATAGTGCCAGGAGGAGTAGTTGGAGAAGTTGGAGCTGATCTTGGAGGTGGTAAACTTGAGCTCCTCCTCTGGTGCCACCTGGGCCTTGGCCACGACAAAGCGCCTGTAGTCCCAGCAGTGGACTGGGGTGTAAGGTTCACGAGTCAAGATACCATCATGAGATAACTTACAAAATAAACTTTCATGGATCATCGTATCAAAAGCTTTCTGAAAATCAATGAAAATAAAAAGTGTAATTCAACATAAATCTAAGTATCATAACAGTGTATTACTTAGATTTATTAGTGATAGTTTGGTACTGTACTGTTTCCACAAACCATATTGGGGACAATATGAACATTTATCAATTTCTAGAGAATTGATCAAGCGATTATTCACAACTTTTTCATGCCAATGGTAACGTGAGGGTTAAGGATGCTTACAGTTCCTCTCATCGTACTCCAGATATATGTTGCACAGCTTGAGTTCCTGCGCCCAGTCAGGCTTAGGGGTGTGGTCCATCACCCAGCAACGGTGCTGCCACGCCCCGTAGGACTTTGGGTTGACCCTCAGGCAAGACTCCGCAAAGCCCAGCTCCTTCTTGAACAGCTCCTGCATCTCATCTTCTGACCTTCCATCAGAGAGAGATTGAGCAAAACTCATAAATCAAGGACAAAATTCAACTGAAATATCACATGTTTCCTACATTGATTTTGAATAAAGAAACATTGTATATATCCTCACAAGGTAAACAAACAACGACCGCGACATATCATACCAATCACATAAGAAAATATGTAAATTGACAATCTTAACTGTAATTCAATAAAAGCATTAACTCATACATTACAAAGACTTCTTTTGAGCAAAACTGATCACTATTTAGCTTTTAACTTGGCAACACTATTTAAATCACATTTTTATGACAAAATGGAATGTACCTTACAAGCCATTGTAAATTAGCATTTGACATGACAAATAAATAGAGCAATAATTGCACCAATTAGACGAGCAAGAAATATTATTTTGACCTTGTAAGCGAATTGCCAATTTGGCGATTTAGTCATCATTTTACCCTTTTAAGGTGGCGCATATCAGTAAGACAACAGTAATGAATCTATGATGTGCAGAAATGTATGTTCTTTTATTGGATGGATAGTTTCTGATTGATAATACTTGATATAAAAGTAATAGACCCAATCCACATATTTGTTGCACTTGATCATGAATGTTAAGAACTGCAAACCAGAAATGACTTACTTTGTCTCTTGAAAGTGCAGGAGAGTTTCTTTCCTGACATTCCAGAGAGTGTAGACATCAGGATTGGCTGAGAGCAGCTGAGTACACACCAACAACATCTCATCGTCATACTCCTTATTCTTCCTCTGAAAAAAAGGAATCCAAATAATAAAATGCACTTCATTTGGATAATCCAATTCATATTAAGGGGATGGTCACAAAGTGATGAATTTATTACTAGATTACAATATTTTGCCTAAAAAGAGGCATGCATATGTTATGTAAAAGCTTCATCAAAGCAAGATTCATCAAACTTTGTTGTATTTTTTCTCCAAGGGCTTGAGTCATACAATATTTGAGTATGAAGAGACCATCTGAAATCATGAAACTAGACTTGTTAGGTTGAGGTGAAAATTCTGACTTTTACATGAATAAAGAGCATAAATATAACCTATAGCCTAAAGACCAGAGACGGCAAGACACAGTGATATGTTGAGGCAAGCAGCACACTACTGGGCAATACACAAAACATTGCAATATGATCTATGAATAGAGACCAGGGTTGCTATGATTCAAACGCAAACAAGGATAGATTATTACTTTTCCTGAAAAGGCTTGCGAAGCTATGACTGTGAGATATCATACTTTTCATGACTGTTGCAAATGGGCTGCCCTGTCTTTAACGAGGGATCTTAAAATTACCATTGTCGTGTCTTATAATGTACTGCAATTGATCACAACTTGCTTTGTAATTGACATTGATCTCACTTTGTCTCTGGACATCTCTGGACATCTCTGGACATCATCTCTGGACATCACAGAGAGGGGATTGGACTTGTGATAAACTCAGATCAATCACAAATCTTTCAAAGACGGGGCCCAGAAATTAAATTCTATAAAACAACGCATGAACGATTGAATCAACAAAAGAACAACCTAAGGCTTGCCTACCTTATCAAAGACCTTCTGGGTGCCAGCTGTGTACAGCTTAAGCTTCTTTTCTCGCTCCTTTCTCTTTGCCTCTTGCTGTTCTGCAGTCGTCTTGACTTTCACCCTGCCATGCTTAAGAGAGTGAACAAAAAATGGAAGAAGTAAATCCTCCTCATATGGCATGAACAAATACATTATAAAAATAAAAACAGTGTCGACTGAAATGGATTATACGAAGGGATACCACCATGACCCATTTACAGCAAAGTTTTTTTTTATTTCTTCAGTTCAACATTGGTATGCATCAGGGACCTATGCTGGGATGACTTCCCTTAATCTAAAATGTCCGCCAACTCATAAAAATGAAAGACATTCAGGTGTTATTCACAAACTTTATTTATAAACAATATGCTGTTTTTTCTAATTAGGCAAAGCCTTCCTCTCAATAACAAAAGATACCTGGTTTGAGGAATGTGTCAACCGTTCAGCCTTCACTGGGAGTTCATAGCTAATCTTAAAATGTGAAAATAAAATTGTGAAGAGAATTTGGTCCGTAACTTTTTCAATTACCTCTGAGCACAAAATTCAGGTTATTTCCATGGAAGGTGAAACACTAAGCAAATAATCAACAAGATATTTGTAAAAAATATGATTGACCAATGCACGATATGGAGGCATTTCTATGTGTTTTCTTCAGTATTTTCCATTTATCTCTTAAACGAAGCAACAACTTAATTTGAAATTCACAGAATGGTATTATAAAATGTACTAGCAGTAGTACTACTGCAGATGCACTTAACTTAAGTACATTTCAGCTCGAAGGAATTGGCATATAGGGAAAGGGAAAGGGAAAAAAAGGAAGGAGCCGCAGTTCTAAACCGCAGAATATTTTGTCCAGTTCAGCATGAAACATGTTGCATCATGTTTCATCATGTTTCATGTTTCATCATGCATCATGTTTCATGCTAAACTGGACAAAATAGACCGCAGTTTAAAACTGCGCCTCCTTCCCTTTCCATTCCCTATGCCAATTCCTTTGAGCTGTAGTGTACATGAAGTGGTTCTGTAATCTTCTGTGCATACAAAAGATGTATTTATTTTAAATGCATCCCAAATTTGCCTTAAGCCTGTTTGGCGGTGGACCTCCCTGGATCAAAGAGCTATACACGTAAAATATTCCATTGTGCTATCAATGAATGCAACTTCTTGTAGTGTAGGAATAAATTACTCTCTGTGCCGACTTCCAGTTTTGAAACCTCCCTGGTTGCATCGACTATGATTGTTTGGAGACAAACAAGAACTTTATGACTTTGTCTGATTTTTACCTAAATCTCAGTAATGTAGAGAAGGGTCGGCAGTGTGGAGCAGGTCAATATGATTTTCTTCCCGGCACCCATCCCCCGAACCTTCTCGGGCTCCAATCCCCCCCCTTCCCCGGCCCCCTCCCGCTGACAGGAATAACCGTCTCATTCGAGGCATTCTTTAATCAAAATTATATTTTGGCCATTTTGGCCATACCTGGAGAATAGGAGCCAGATGCAATCTCAGCGGATCCAACGACTCCTACAGAGACTGATTTTTCAGTCTACCCCCCCCCCCCCTACCCCCCGCATCCCACATCCACACACACACACACATACACACCTTGGCATTGCATTGCTGCCTGCCAACTGTGAAGTATTTACTTACCATGTTGATTTGGGATCAGTTCTGGCTGCCCGTTAATTCTAAACAGGAATCTCACTCGATTCTGAGTTCTAAATGAATCTTTTAATTTTGTTATTTTATTGGAGGCACGTTAACGGGTACATTACAACTTAACAAGACTTAACCTTGTTGAGACATAGACAAGTCTCATTTCACAAGGCCACTCACAGCGCAAGATATGATACTGGTAAAGGCAAAGCGACCCGACACTGGTCATACATGTTGATCATACATTACTGGATCATATTAATATTTCATCAGTACGTAGAGGCAGCCGCGCGCTCTGCATACTAATAGTACATGTATGACCTCAATGCGGGTTTAAAGGGACGTTCACTTCCGGGTTTCTTTATGTTTACGGTTAGAAGTGGTCAAGTCTTAAGTTGTTAATTATATGTTGCCTATTGTAATTTTTTCAATGATTAAATGCAAAAAAATAAAAAATAGATTTTAAATGGTATCACAAATTGAAAAAATTATAATATTTATTACAAGAAATTGAGTTTTTATAAAAATAGATCAAATTGCTAGATTAATTAATTTTCATTCCTTTGGCGTAAGGCCATGAAGCCATATGTATCACGTGATTTGTTACCCGCGATCTAACAAAAAATCGAAAGCGTATTCCGTTTCTTGGCATCTCAATAAATCGCGAAAAGAAGGATAAATCTTCGTGAAAAATATTTTCTGCTTATAATTATGGCACAGGCTAAAGTAACAGACTATTATACCAGAAGGAAGCGTAATTCTACATTACAACCGACTAAAAGAAGTGCGAGAAACGCAAAGCTTTCGAACGATTCCGCGACTGCACCGGCAACGAAGGCGAAAAAGTTCGCACAGTTCGCCGAAACTCTCCCGGTGACTACTGCAGCGTTCGGTCCTGGATCTCTGAGCAGCAGCAGTGAAGTCAACCTCGCATCGCAGCTTCAATCGTTCCAGAAGTCTAAGTCAGAGGCCAATTCGGAAGCTGTTTCTGATTTGTTGACAAGGACTTTCACTGGTGGAAGACCGAAAAGGAACACAAAAACGCAGATTTCTGAAACAAAAACGCTACTGTCTCCGTCGGTTGCCGGAGTTTTAAAAGAACAAACAGAAAGTTGTGAAAGTCGTCGGGCAACTTTGGAAAAGACTCCCCTCAAAAGACTAGCATCCGATTCAGAAAAAGATGGACCACCAAGGAGAAAGAGAAGCAAACCAAATGTTGAGAGTCAGAAGGAGATGGTGCAGGAAGAAAGTGCAAGGACTCCAACTAAATCCAAGAAAGTGAATGCGGTCAAAGTGAGGAGAAGATTGGAAACAAATAAGTCGGCGCCTTCGAATCAAACCAGCTCAGGATCATCTAAAAACTCTGATTTGCCTGGAAGATCTCATGTAAGTAGATCACTATTTAGTTTCTTTTCCTTGCAAATTCTAAGGATTGCATTCCAAATTGTTTGACTCCAATAAATATCAATAAAGTTGCATACATGTACTGTTATTGTATATAGTTTCTTTTTTTGTTTAATAAGGGAGAGTTCAATGTGAGGCTGAAGTTCAATTGGTTCTAATTATAGCACAAATATCAAAACAACATATTGGTGAAAGTTTGACTAAATTCCATCAAAAGAGTTATAACTTTTTGAAGTTTTGATTTTGTGATTTAACTTGCGAGTTGCTTTCCCATATGTTGTGTGTTGTATGATTCCAGAAATTGATTTTTTCTGGTTTTTGATGAAGGGATAAAAAGAGGTATGTATGTCAAATGATCAAATCTTCAATAATTTTTGTTCTTGTGTCTGCTTTTATTGAACACAACTTTTCAGGGTATATAGCGGGTAGACTTTCCCTTTAACTATTTACCTGCTTCATTTGCACATTTGCAAGATGGGCAGAGCAGCATACCGCCAAAGTTGCACTTTTTCAAAAATAAAAATCATGTAAACACTTATAGCCATTGACATTCAACACATTGTCTTCAGACCAGATGAGAACTGCATCTTCCAATTTGATGTGCCACCGAGGCTTACTGTACATGTAACACTGCAGCTCAAAGGAATTGGCATAGGGAAAGGGAAAGGGAAGAAAGGGAAGGAGTCACGGTTTTAAACCTGAAAAGCATTGTTTCATGCTGAATTTTACAAAATATATCGTGGTTTAAAACTGAGGCTTTTTCCCTTTCTTCCCTTTCCCTTTCCCTATGATGATTCCTTTGAGCTGCAGTGGGTTTTTTTTCGGGGGGGGGGGGGGGGGATATGTATTCTTTGCTTAAGAAGATCTGTCAATTAGAAAATGTGAAAACTTAAAAGGTCAGAGAAAGAAAAATAAACTGAACTTACTGAAGCACATCTTTACAAGTTTTGCTGGAAAGAAATAATTTAATAGTCATATTAGTGTCTCATGGTATCCTGTGGACTCCTGTACATTTTGTGAAGGAGAGTGGGAGACCATTAAATTTCATTTATTGTAACTTCAAAGTCAAGTAATTTTTTTTTTTTTGTGGCTACAGGTGGACATTGATCCGGCCAAGATGAGAGAGAAGTTGGCTGGATGTGGGAAGCTGGAAGACCTCCAGGCACGTCTGGCTCTGGTCAAGGGAACGGCAGCAGAAATCAAGAAGCTACGGGAGCAAACTGTTCAGGTTATCAAGGCACCAGAGAGGAAGGAAGAAGAGTAAGCAGTCTGGTTTCTATGGCTACCGGGACATGTGCATTGTAGTTCACATGATTGAACAGCATGGGCTATACATGTAAATGCTAAATGTTTTGGGGAAATTATATTGAGTTTATAGACAGGGTAGTCATTTTGCAGGTCAAAACAACAACATTTGTAAAGAAAAAAAGAAAAAAATGGAAGGAAATACTGCTCAAGAACTTACCTCACAATGTTAGAGGTGGAAGCTGACTTTGAGCAGAATTTTATTGATCTTAAGATTGTTGAACGCTTGCATTCATGCAGTAGTCCAGGGAAATATTAACATTTATGCACTTGCAGCAGTAAGAAATATGACCAACCTTAAACTAGATTGTATGACTAGCTGATGAATATGTATGAGGTGAAATGATGCTATACTTTCATATCTTGCTAGCAATCAATCCACCATCCTGCTTGAATATTGTGTACAAACATAAATTTTTATGTTCACTAACATGATTGCAACAGTCTGTATGTCTGTCTATCCTGTCTGTCAACATGTCCAAACCTGTCTCTGTCATTTCACTCATCTGTGTGTCTCCTGTGAATCTATATATAAAAAAAAATATTTGGCTCATTTCAAGTGTTCAATTTCCAATATGATAACTCTGTCTTCCTCACCATCTCAGAAAGCACAGTGAGCCACAGCCCATACCGGCCTTTGAGCGCTACCGGCACCTGATCCAAGCTGGCCCCTCCCCCCTGGCCCTCCCCTTCAGATACCGGTCTCTGGAGGAAGCATTCCGCTGCTCGGACACCGTGGTTGGCATGCTCCACAACCGCTCAGAAACCTGCACCTTCTCCAAGCTCAAGTACGGAGTACAGGAGATGAGTCGCAAGTGAGTCCCGCCTGCTGCAGTTGCTAATCTTCATGTACCCTCACGACCCTAGTGATCCTCCCACACAGTCTTCTACCAACCCCTATCACACAATCTCTCATCACCTTCACCTTTACCTTCATCTTCTGAATCCACCATGCCAATTCTCTCATCATTCCATGACCACTAGTATTACAGTATTTTTATTTTTCGTCAAACTCACCTGCAGTTCTCTGCTAATCTCCACTCAGAGATGGTTCGAATAAGAAACAAGAAGGAGATGCTGAGAATCTTAGGCTGTGTGTTCTGTTTCTACGTAATGCACCACTGCAACCGCATCTAGGGCAGGACATACAATCTAAGTCCATATCCCTTCTGTGGCAAAGAGGGAGACAAAAAGAGTGCTAATTTGCACCCATACTTAAAGACAGGGTTGCCCTTTTGCAGTTTAAAACAATTAGATTTTGTAAAATCAACAGAAAATGGAAGAAAAAACTGTACAAGATTTTCCCTCCCATGTGATACAACTGGAATCTGACTTTGAGCGGAATTATACTGATTGCTAGATTGCAGGTAGGTTTGGGTGTATGAGATTTCATACACATTATTGTTAGGGTATACTGCTAATCCATGCCGAGGTTTATGACTTTATTTTTTTTATCGTTATTTCAGCCTGTAGCAGGAAAAGACAGGGGAGGAACACCCAAGTACAAGAGTTTTTAGAGTGATAGTAGTGATCTAACTTAAATCTAGACCATTTAACCATCTGCCTTTGACATGCACATTGTAAGGTATGTATTTGATCTTTTCAGGACATTTGATTTGAGTCATCTGAAGCAGATAAAGACAGTGTACCCATCAGCCTATGACATGCACTGGGCCAAGACTCTGTCAAGACACAAGAAGGAGAGTGAGAAGCGGGACCCCTACACACTGATCCTGGAACCCAATCTGGCAGGCATTCCTACCGACCCATCGCAAGACCAAGGTAACTCACATTACTCTCCAGCCTCTAAGTTGGTGGATTCACAATACGGTGCGCCACCTAACTGTTGAAGCGGACAGACCAATTTCCAACTTTGGGGTCGACATCATAGCCTAGCACCAGTATACAGATCAGTGCATAGCACTAACATACGCTGCCGACATGGTGCACGGATTTTGAAATTGGCAGGCCCCGCTGTCTTATTGGCCGTCTTGAGACGAATGTGGGTCGAAGAACTAAACAAATATTGAACTGATCGCTGCATATATTGTTAGCTCTAATTCAATAAACAGGTAGAGTAGCTAAGCACACGGTTGTATATTTTGACGTTGATGATTTTTCATGAGGCATTGTGGAATTTTGGTCTGTCCGCTGCAACCGATAATTGGTGCATCATATTGTGAATCCACCGAACAGGATTGATGTTATCTGCCAGGGAAGATCTTTTTACTAATTTCTCAAAAAAATTGTACAAGTTGTTCGAAGATTTTTTTAATCAAAAGATGAATTATAAGAAAATGGACCAAAATTGGCTACACGATATATCACAATGTGGTTGACCATATTCTCTACTGTAAGATGGAATCATGATACATCAAATAAAATCAGCATTTATAGCTCACAATCTGTTGCTATCGTAGATCCAACATATTTGTCTTACAATACCTGGCGCTGTGATCAAATTGTATTTGTGTTATATGCCCTCTATGTGTATGCATTTAACTTGATGTTAATGATGCATTGTACTAATTTGAAAGTAGAAGGTCTGTTTCAGAAATCTGATAGAACCTGCCAAATTGATTTGGTTCAATCATCCTTGAGAAAAAATTCAAATAGTAAGATGTTTTTATATTCCATACTGTAAATAGGGGATAGTCGTATCCCATAATAGCACTGCGCAGCAACATGCAAATTTCGGTGTCATGCACTAAGGCACAAGACCAGAGGTGGATATGACTGCCACAAAAAGCCGAATGTAGCTGTGCCTTGCATTGTGAGACAACTTTACCTTACATGCAGTATGCAGAATTGATCTTTTACTCCAGACTAAAATGAATAAACATCTTCATTTTATGTTACAATCAGAATTTACAAGTGAAATAAACCATGTTTTAATTGATTTTCTGCAGGAAAAGATGGCGTTGCAAATCCGCTGATAACTGGTTTGATCCATGGCAATAATAACAAGACGAAGCCAGGCATGTTTGACAAGTTCACGCCCTCCATGCTGATAGCTCGGCGAACTCTCTTCCACAATGGCCTGGTCGACATTGTCAAGTCCCATCACCAGGTAGGAATCAGTTTGCCTTGTGGGGATATGTTTGTTGAAGAAGGAACATTCTTGCTTGGTGAGAAGTATACAATGAGTTTCATGATACACCATGTGATAGTCCTTGAAAGGAATATTGGGTTATTCTTTCTGAATAGCTCTGAAAAATGTTGCTCAGAGACTGAGTGAGAAAAAAGAGAGAGTAGACAGGGTAAGAGTCGTAGTATTCTTTCGGAGATGTTAGCTCTGAAAGATCCTCTTTGTCTCGCCTGAACAAAGTTTGGCGGAGACCTATAGTAATCACTTTTCCTGTTAGTATGTTAGTCTGTTACTCTGTTACGAAATGTTAAAATTTTGGATTAGCTTGCTCTCATTTCTTTATTTTTGCATCAATTGTGTTTATACTTGATACAAATAAGCCTTGCATAATACCACATGTGTGTTATTGAGGATGATGAGTTCAAAGGTCATCTAGGAGTCAACAGCTCAAATGATATGAGGCCATGTGCGTCATTTTTCTGAAAGTTTTGGTTCAACTTGCTCTAATTAATTTTTATTGCTGCATGTTTATTGTCGCGAAATCAGGCGAGACTCGCAAAACACATTGCCACAGTATTTGTTTACCGTTTTATGCCTCCACCATGAAGTGGCCAGTGGCATTATGTTTTGGGGTTGTCACAGCGTGCAACATGTGCACGAGTTGATTGCCAGTACTAGTAACGCTGGAATCCCCTATAGACTTGCGCATCCTGTTTAAGATAGCAGGATGATTTTAGATATGTAGTGATATTAAATTTTCGCTGGCCCTGTGTTGCGTAGAAAATTGAAGGCTTAAGAGTACCATGTATACAAACCTGTGTTGCATACAGGACTACTTGGCTCAGCTCACTCCACCCATCCCTCCCATCCCGGAAGACAAACTCTTCAGATGGCATCCCAAGTTTCCTCTCGAGAAGATCCCGGATGTCGCACTGGCCGAGATGCCGGAACCACCAAGGGTCAAGAACTTCAACTCGGCCAGAGATGTGCTGGACAAAGCCAGGGAGATGATGGTCAACCCAAAGGTAGGTGTCATTTGTTAAAGCTACAAAGGCTTCCGAAGAGGTGTAGACAATTAGTTCTAATGGCGGTCTTCACAACCCCAAGAACTGTAACTTAAAGAACATTGAGTTGGTTTCCGATAGAAGAGAGATTAAAGTACCAGTATTATGTTAACCAGGTGGGCCAGAAAGTCTACACTGGAAAATGGGTGAGAGATGCCAACCCCTCCTGGTTCACCCCAGAAGGCTATTTAGCCTACGAACCGTATCAAACAGGCATTAAGAGTGCAATACAAACTAATAATAAACCTGTTTTCTTTGTCTGGACCAATTTTGATTACTGGGCCTTGCTTACAGCTTCAAAAACTTGGCACATGTCAAGTTCATAAAAGCATTTTGACTTACTGTAGGAACATGTCACATTCTTCTCCCTACATACTTCTCTTTGAATACAATTTTTCAGGTGACTGCAGCATTGGAGCTTGTGGCTAAGAATACAGAGCTGAAAGCTGCAGTGGAGGCAAAGAGAGCAGAGGATATCAAGAAGAAGACAACAACAGAATCGTCACAGCAACCAACGAAGAGCAACCAGGCACTGAAGGGGGTCTCACAGGATCTTTTGAACAGGGTGAGTGATGGGAGAAAGAGAGAATAGGCACCTCCTTCATAATTTGAAGTTAAATGCAAAAGTGACCATTTTTTGACAGCACCATTCAATATATCTTGTCAGCCTGTTCGTGAAATATCTCAAACTCTAGAGCTAACAAAACATGCCAATCGAGAGATTTACCATGTTGTGAATTCTAGAGGGGAAAAAAGGATTGGAAAAATAGGAAAGCTGTTATTCAAATCGCCAACGATTTCATCAGACCAAAGCAAAGGAGGGACTAGATAATTTTTTTTACTCAAATTGGCAACGATGTAATTTTAATTCAAAGATTTATCAGACTAAAACTAAAGAGGGACAGATACATTTTTCAAATTCCTCTGTAGTAATTATCTCTGTGCGTATCTCATCTATTCACATTGAGATCAAAATTGTATGCATAATTATTTGTCCCCTCCTTATTTACTCAGATCAAAGCTAAAGAGGCACGTAACTCACAGATCAGCATGATGCGAAGCCCTGAGGAGGAAACCAGGATCGGAATGTTAGAGAGACTGCCAGAGCTGTGCCGCATCCTGAGAGTGTATCCTTTCTCCAAGTCCTTGTGAAACAAGTTCTTGGGAAACAAAGTAGATATACCCCTTTAAGTTGTTACCGTACTGTAATATAAGCTTCTTTTCACAAACATTGTTCTGTAGGGCATAGCTATTTTGTAGATGCCTTTTTTGTCATTGTCATGTAATACTTGGAATACATCGACCTTCTCCCTGTTTTATCCCCTCCAATTGTTGTTTTGTTACAGTAATGATCCATTTTATAGAGCTTTCATTGAATATTTCGAAAAATACTACTAGCATTGCATGGGCATAATTTCACAATTTTCTTATGAAAATGGAAAATCAAAATTGCTTTGAGTGAAGTCACATGACATAGGGTCTTTCAGCTAATGGGTACACCTGTGTAAATATTGATATAAGAGATAAAGAAACTGATCTGCAATCTTGAAACAGTATCCTTTACTCTGCTTGATATCAGCCTGTTCCTTGCTGAGAAGAAAGCAGCACTTCCTATTGACCTGATCATCCAGAAACTGATTGAGAGCTATCGGTCTGCGCTCTCCAGAGGTACGTCTTACAACATTTGTAACTTCACTAAACAGCCAGTGTAACTACCATAGGAGCTGCACCCATGTAACCTGTAGAGCTATTTTCATCATGGTTATTGTTTTCTTGTTGTTTTAATTTATAATTTTAATTTTTAAGTACATTGTTTAGCTGTGTTATTCAGGGTGACTTTCGTCCTGTAAGACATTGTTTAACCCTTTGACTGCACTGTTTAGCTGTGGTTTTCAGGGTGATCTCCCTCCACTGTTAAGCTGTGCTATTCAGGGTGACTTTTCTCTTATAAGACATTGTTTAACCCTTTGACTGCATTGATAGTACATTGTTTAGCTCTGTTATTCATGGTAACCTTTCTTTTATAAGGCATTGTTTAATCCTTCGACTCCACTGTTTAGCTGTGGTATTCAGGCTGACTTTCCTCTTGTAAGAAATTCTTTGACCAAACATGGTACAGAGATGTATCACTTTGTGGAAATTCGTGAAAGTTTGGGTAAAATTCCTGAATGGTGAAAGGTCAATGAACCTCACCCAAAATTGGCTAATTTTGAATAAACGTGATACAAGGATGGATTTAAACCGAGGTCAAAGGTCAATGAATATTGGCAAACTTGGCTTAACATGGAGAAACAAAATGTGATATTTTCATATCACATAGGAATTCAATGGTACATTGCCCAACAAACATACACGTTCTCTGAGAATAAATCTAAATGGAGCTAGGAAAGAGGCAGAGGCATATTAATCGACTGTGTGACAGTTGAATTGCTCTAGTTTTTTTTTTATTAATTTGAGTGTGTTGTATGGCATGACATGATGCAAATTGTGCAACATATGCAATACCCGATACATGAAAATAGTATTGGTTTTGAGAAACTTACATCAAAAGGAGACACGTGGCAACACAAATTGACAAATTTATAACAAAGTTGATATAAACCAAGGGTCCCATGGAGGTCAACAATATAAAGGCATGAACGATATTTAAGCATGATGGTCATGTTTCCCAGACTACAGACTTCTATTCTGTTCTCATAAGCTCACTGTTTATTCTCTCTTAAGTTTTGTTTCTCGCAATCAGCAAGCGTGAATAAATAATTTATGAGCCCTGTGTTGGTGGGCATGTCTCTCAGACTGTTGTATTTTCATCATCATTGTTGTGAGTGCACCATTTACTGATAGTTTTTCTGAATTTTTTGTTTCTCACAATCACAGATGAGATGGAGAAGCACATCAACCTAATGATAGAGGTGCTCCCCGATTGGCTGAAGAAGGTTCATATCCGAAAGGACTGCTATGTAAAGATGGACAGAACGAAGGAACTCAGCACAGTCATCAACATCATCAACACACAGCTCAGTCAAGCTAAGAAAGTCAAGTGAGAAACTGATACTGCAGAGAGTCTTGCCATCATCACAATAAATAAAACACACTTCATGATTTGGAATTGCATCATTGCTGTCATCAATTCTATGACATTGAATAGATTAATGATTTTAAATGATCAAGTTGAGTAATTGTCACTCATTCCTACTATATCCAAAATGTTGTAATGTATTCTGACTGTATAAACCAGTATATGAACAATCGTCCTGTGCATTCGTTAACTCAAACTTGAACAAAAATGACTGTTGCCAGTTGTATTGTGACTACATTATTTGAGGTAAGTGCTGACGACATCTATCCGTCAGAGCAATATATGTATCACGTAGTTGTAATTGCACACTTGTAATTGATTAATGACCTCATCATGCACGCATGATAAGAAACTGACATGTCCTCAGTAATCTTCACCCAATGTCTTTTCATAAGTCTTAATTGTTGTTAACCTGATCTCTCTAATTGTACTATGTTATAGCTCCTGAAGGGACTATATGAAGAATACTGTAAGTGAAAGTGTGAAAATTGTGCTTTTCAGTGAAATGTTTTTTTTTAATGATATTTAAACAGACTTACATAATCCTTTTATGAAGTATGTATTTTATCAAAATGTGGTGCTTTGTCATTTGAAATTGTGATGCAGGCTTCTGGTTTTAACTTCAATTTAATTAAAAAAAAAACTTTTTATAAAGTAGTTAGTCAACATTTTCCATCTGAGTTGACACAAAGAGTGTTGGTAGGAGTCATGTCAGAGTACATTAGAGAGCCACGGTAGACTCCACAATCTGGTCAGTCATACGGCTCTGTGATTGGCTGAATCGTAGGACCCAATCATTGGATTTGTATAAGAAAGCGACATCACACTTCCTGACGCAGGCCCCTATAACCTCTAGATCCTAGCCAAAATGTGGCATCTGCGGTGACCTAACGGAAATCTCCAACAAGATTCACTACTCTCTCTTTAAAGGGGAAGTTCACCTTTAAATTATTTTGGTGTCAATAAAAAGAGACAAATGAAAGAAACATATGAGTGAATGTTTGACGAAAATCGGTCAAAGGAAAAGAAAGTTATTTGATTGTAATGTGACGTCACATGCGAATTGCTCTCCCATATGCTGTGTACAATTTTTTTCGAAAATGTGCATTTTCTCACAAAGATATGCATCCTTCTATACATTATCAAAAATATGTTTTTACACATATACCTGTACGGAAAAAAAATAATTCCGTTGTAAAAAACAGAAAAAAGCAATTTATCGACTTATTTTGTACACAACATATGGGAGAGCACCTCGCACCAAACTTAAAAATCAAATAACTTTCATTTCCTTTGATCAATTTTCGTCGAACCTTCAGTCATATGTTTCTTTCATTTGTCTCTTTTTATTGACACCAGAATAATTTCAGGGTGAACTTCTCCTTTAAGGGAGCTAAGTGACTAGAATCACATATACCAGGTACCAGTACTAGAAGTCTCAGCTGATATGCTGGTGATATTATAAAGGTTTTATTATATTATAAGGGTTATATCAAATTTGTCATCAATTTTGTGTTGAAGTATGTCACAAGATCAAGATATTTCTAGAGTTAGCATTGTGTCTACATGTATATGAGTGTTGTTTCTAGGCTTGACAAATGTAATTGTCGAATTTGCCAAAAAGGGTACAATGCCAGGTACAAATACATCTTAAATGTACTGTTTTTATGCCTTCGCCCCCAAAACGGTGGCTTATAATTCCAGGGTGTCCATCCATCTGTTGGTTTGACTGTCTGAATTGGGAATTGCGCATTTTAAGACTGGCTTTTTATGTATTTTTAAATGAAAGAATTCTTAGTGATGATCATGACTGCCTGTACTTCCTTAATCCTCAGATAATGTGCGTCCATGGGATGTGTGCCACAAATTTCCAGGATTAACAACCTTGGTTTCATAATTGTTACAGAATGTTTGCATCAGCCAAATGATGGATGTGAAACCGTAATGTGCAACATGTAATCCATTATTGTGCCAAGTTAGAATTATTGAAATGTTTTCTACATTGTACGATGTATGTGATAGTTATGTTAAAATTTCACATTGGGCTGTCATTGGCCATTTAACTTCACTGTTAGATTTGAAACCACATTCATTTGCTAATCAACTTGATTTTAGTGTTTTTTTTTCCTTGAATCAAAGCGGTTATTTGGTCAAATGAAACTGAGACGATTGAGTAAATAAGAGGAGTGGGTATGAGACCAATTGGTTTGAGACAAAGTACAAAAACATAGGAAGATCTGGTGAGGTTCCTTTGATTCTTATTCCTTGTCATTTACAGACTGTTTAATTAATCACTCAAAACTGTATTAGAACTTATGAAAATGAGTACATCATTGATGCTTTTCTCTTCTCAGATAGTTAATGTTTAACTTTCCTACATGTATGAATTGAATATGATCTGGTGAAAGGTTAAGCAATTTTTTTTAGCACACCTTACATAAATTATTAAAACCTTGTTTTTCCTTTTCATATGAATGGTAAATACAGAAAGAGAGAGAGAGAGAGAGAGAGAGAGAGAGAGAGAGAGAGAGAGAGAGGGAGAGAGAGGATGAGAGAGAGAGAGAGAGAGAGAGAGAGAGAGAAAGAGAAAGAGGGGAGGGAAGAAGGGAGAGAGCAAAGGATGTACAGTACCAATTAGAATATATCCGAGTCTCACCATACACTTTCATAAATGTTCCATTGTTATTTGAACATGCTACTTGCAATCGTCTCAAGTACCATTATTATAGAGAGACGGATAACAACCACTTAAGCCTGAAGTTGTGTGATTAACATAACTGTTCTGTATAATTGTGTTTTTAGAAAAATTAGAAGAATCAGCATACCTTGTACTTCACTCGGCTACATGTTAATTCATTTGTGTTCATAAGTGTTCATAATTTGTACAGTTGGTATTAAGTGTAGTTAGTACATCCATTTTGGGGTGAGTTTAATAAATTGTGATATATAATAAGTGAAGTTGTATGAATCGGCGTACAAAGTTTTTTCCTGTATGATGGGAGAGTTTGAATGTTGGAGAGGTGTTAGGGGGAGAGAGAGATACACAGGGGGAGGTAGATATATAGGGGGAGAGAGAGATACACAGTGGGAGGTACATATATAGGGGGAAAGAGAGATACACAGGGGGGGGGGGTAGATTTTTTTTTTTTTTTTTTGGGGGGGATATATATATATGCAGGGGAAGGTGAGATAAACAGCGGGAGAGATATGGAGAGGGAGAGGGAAATATACAGGGAGGAGATATACAGGGAGAGAGGGAGATGTTCGGGGAGGGGGAAGAGGGAGAGAGGAAGAGATATACAGGGGAGAGGGAGACATTACATAGCATAACATAACATTGCATTACAAAGCATAACACAACATGACATTACATGGAACAACATTACAAAGCATAACATAACATAACATAACACTAAAGGCCCGGTCCCAGTGACATTTAGGATGGATTGCGCATAAATTGCGGATAAAATTTGATTTCAGACGCTAAACATTCGCAATATTCGTGAAGTATGCTGTTTTAAGACGGTTATTTTCCGCACATGTCCGTAATCATCCGGAAAGGCACATTTTTCCGTTCCCAGGAGTTTTGGGCTGCCCAAAACTCCTGGGAGCGGAAATCATCCGGTTTATATGCGCAATGCACACGCAATGCATACTCAATGAATGCGCTGAATTTTCGCAGTTATCCTGTGATATCCGCAACGTACATGAGATTGCGGATAAGTAGCGGACTGAGATAGAATGCGAAACGAATGCATAGCGTGCCTAATACGACTTTATACCAAGCTATAATAATTTATAAAGAATGCTTACAGACTGGTCACGAATAGTGCGTTTATATTACGACTGTTTCGCGAACAATTTGCGAGTACACAGCAAACATTCATAGTAAACCCCGATTACTATATAAATGCAACAGAAAATGAAATTTGACCGTCATTTTAAGAACAGTTGTGTAGAATATAGGATGTTGCCATGGATCATCACGGACATTTGATAGTTGCAGCCATCCAACAACATAAAAATCCCGGATGTCATTGCCATATTGCCCCTGCTACTTTAATTGTATTTTTGTTAATAAAAGTATAACCCAACATCCCCCCCCCCGCCACCCCCCCCCCCCCTCGTGTGTCGCCAGATAGAATATGACACTGATACCATGGACGTACCTAATTCCAGATAGTGCAGAGCTATAATAATCATAGCTTATCACCTCAACGACATTTTACAAGAGGTTGGAATTATTTTCAGGTATACGTTGACAGACATATGGACACACACACACACACACACACACACACACACACACACATACAAACATGCACACACGGACACTTATGGAAGATGCCCATACACTTCAATACACATACATACTCCTTTCATATTAACCATACATCATTGTTTCATGTGGAAGAGGTAAATTGAGCCAAAGTCTCGATTTATGTTTGTATCCCCTCTTAAACCCCATCAATATTCTCATATTCTTTTGAGAATTAAAAGTGGAAAATGAATTTTCATGATCGGAAAACACATAAACTGATAAAAAGTATTACATCTTAATACCTTCTTTTATTTTGTTCAAGATCAGCATTTTGAAAAAGCATAAACATGTATAAAAGTGTAACATTGTATGTAAAACATCAAATAAACAAGTGTATTTTAAGAAAGGCAGATAAATGAGACATAAAACATCTAAACAAACATTTATTGTCTTTTTTTCATTGATACTTAATAAAAGATAAGGTAATATGGTTCTATTTCTGAACATTCATGAACTTTCCATGGAATGAAAACAAAAAGTTTTAAAAACATATTATTTTCTGTTCATCTTCGCTGAAGAGTGGAGTGCTCTTCTCATATTCGCAATGCGACCGTTGTTTCCGCACCACGTCCACATTGCATTCTCTATGCATACGTAATACTTCCGCAATAATCGTTTAGCATCCTATTTTTGTCCGCAATACATGTGTTATACTTCCGCATTACTTTCGTTACATGTTCGCAATGTTTGCAATACATTCCACAATTTTACAAGCAATATCCCTCGTAAAATGGCATTCGCAAGGTGATTCGTTTTTATTCGTGATATTTCCGCTTTTAATCGTAATTTGTTCGCTGTACATCTTTTTTGTATCCGCAATTTTATAGCGGATTTTTATTTTTTTTGCCAAATTTAATGCGGATGACAACGAATGACCGAAATTTGTATTCGCAATTCATGCGTAATTCAACTTTCCCCCAGTGGGACCGGGCCTTAAATAGCATAACAAAACATAACATAACATGTTATGCAGGGAGAGAGAGGGAGATATATAGGGGAGAAGGAGATACATAGGAGAGAGGGAGATATATAGGGGAGAGGGAGATATATAGGGGAGAGGGAGATAAACAGGGGAGAGGGAGATATACAGGGGAGAAGAAGATATACAGGGGAGAGGGAGATATACAGGAGGAGAGGGAGATATACAGGGGAGAGGGAGATATACAGGGGAGAGGAAGATATACAGGGGAGAGGGAGATATACAGGGGAGAGGGAGATATACAGGAGGAGAGGGAGATATATAGGGGAGAGGGAGATATATAGGGGAGAGGGAGATATACAGGAGGAGAGGGAGATATACAGGGGGACAGGGAGATATACAGGGGAGAGGGAGATAAACAGGAGGAGAGGGAGATATACAGGGGAGAGGAAGATATACAGGAGGAGAGGGAGATATACAGGGGGATGGGGAGATAAACAGGAGGAGAGGGAGATATATAGGGGAGAGGGAGATATATAGGGGGAGAGGGAGATATACAGGGGAGAGGGAGATATACAGGGGAGAGGAAGATATACAGGGGGACAGGGAGATATACAGGGGGATAGGGAGATAAACAGGGGGATAGGGAGATAAACAGGGGGATGGGGAGATAAACAGGAGGAGAGGGAGATATATAGGGGAGAGGGAGATATATAGGGGGAGAGGGAGTTATACAGGGGAGAGGGAGATATACAGGGGAGATGAAGATATTCAGGAGGAGAGGAAGATATACAGGAGGAGAGGGAGATATACAGGGGGATAAGGAGATAAACAGGGGGAGAAGGGTATAAACAGGAGGAGAGGGAAATACACAGTGTAGAGGTGGACATACTTGGGGAGAGAGAGAGATAGATAAAGAGAGGGAGATATAGAGAGAAGACGGGGTCCATGGAGAGATAGACAAGGGTAGAAATGGATACTAGAGAAGAGTAGAGGTGAGAGAGAGAGAGAGAGAGAGAGAGAGAGAGAGAGAGAGAGAGAGAAAGAGAGAGAGGGAAGAGAAAGAAAGAGAGAGAGAGAGAGAGAGAGAGAGAGAGAGAGAAAGAGAGAGTGAGGGAGGGAGAGAGTGAGTGAGTGAGGGAGAGAGAGAGAGAAAGGGGGGGGGGGGAGAATGGAGGAAAGGGGGCGTCCAAATAAAAACTTTTAAAATAGCTGCCAAATAGAAAAATATATAATTCTGGGGCAAAGGTTTACATGTATGGAAAGCTCAAAGACTCAACTTATAATTATATGACATCAAGCTCTTTGAGAATAATGCATGCTTGGATGAGGACTGTTCAATTTTGTTAAGGGTATGAAAATAAAAAAATAAAATGTGTGCATGAAATGTGCACTAGCAACTGGCATTACTAGGTCATGATACTCCTTGTGTGCTGACACGTGTGATGCGTTATAGGAATTGTTGTGTTCTGAATTAATGATCACTATTTTTCAGCGAGAGAAGGTTCATTCCTGCGGAACCAAATTTCCATATCTTCCAATAAATTAACTCAGTCCAGAAACTATTTCCACTTCACCAATCGCGCTACATCACAATTACGAAAGTACAAAGGAGGAAGTCCTGGCATGTTCATTATTAATTCATCATTAATTTGTCAATACATGAATGTCTCTGGTCGCTAGGTAATCGTCTTGCACTTGGCTCTCTCTAGTAGTCTACAATCACAGACTCAATACACCATTTGTGTTTATGTACGTCTTTCAAACAATACGTCACTAATGAAAACCCCAAAGATTTTTGTCCGGGGTTTGTTCGAGTGAGTAGGAACAGCCAATATTAACGGAGTGAATTAAGTGCATTCGATCCATTGTGAATGATTTTATTTTACTGTATTAAATTTCGTCTTTTACTAGGGTAGTCACATTTTTGAGCTAAGTACTTTTCTCTCCAGGGGACCTGGGTACATTGAACAACAAACATAACATAACATAACATAACATAACATAACATAACATAACATAACATAACATAACATAACATAACATAACATAACATAACATAACATAACATAACATAACATAACGTAACTTAACATAACATAATATAACATAACATAACATAACATTACTTTCATAATGTAACACACATTTTACATCAGAAACACATACAGTATGATGTATGTGCTTGTGAATGTATGCGTTTATTCCGTATTCATGTACCAGTATGCAATTAGCCCGTGTTTGTTTCAAGCTAGAGACGGGCGTGTGATACAGCGAGGATAGCAGCTGAACTGGTATCGCTTTGGTATAATTAATCAGTCGCACGACCTTTACGCAGTAGCTTGGACACCTTTTGCGTCTCGGGGAACGTCTTGGCGACATGGACTCACGGATATGTCTGAAGGTAAATACTCCAAATCATCACTTAGTTATCATGCTTGTTAAAATGTGCTTACGCGGTTAAGTTCAGGCCTAAAAAAGAAACAATTGAATTTCGTTGCACATCGTGATGGTGATTGTGTATGATAGCCCAGCGTGGTGAAAGGCAATATAACAAAATGGGGATGTTTTGTTGCATGTGCATATGAATAGCCACCCACGAATCATGAAGTTACTTTTACTTTCCTTGTATTAATCCTGTGAATATTTAGTGAGATTTTAAATTTTGGACAAATTTAGATCTAAACATTTGTGTGTATCAGATAATTGATTACAAACACAACGATGACCATTGAGCATCACACGTGCCATCCCACATCTTCCTTTCTATATGAGAAGCATCATGGATCATTGATGACACTGTAATGGCAGTTGCTAGTTGATTGACAGGTGTAACACACAATGGTCATTATTGTATTGAATATCTGATACACACATTTTTTTGGTCCAGATTTGTCCCCAAATCAAAATCTCTTTAAATGTTCAAAGGATTATTTCAAGAATGATAATTAAAGAAATGTAACAAAATCTGCTTTGACTTTATGATGTGTAAATTTCAGCTTTATTCCAGTCGTAACTTTTTTGGTAAAAATCACATTCAAACAAGTTGTCAAAAGTGGCACAAAATCAGCTTGCAGCTATCAAAATTGATGGAAGATAAGCAACTGGCTCAATGTAGAACGTGGTGTTAGGGAAGGTTGTATTCTTTCTCCCGATTTGTTCTCTACACCGAAGCCATCATGTGGTCCATCCGGGAAATGGACGGCATTAAGATTGATGGAGTCAACTTAACAAATGTCAGATATGCAGATGATAAGGTCATGATTGCTCACTCTAAAGAGAAATTGTAAGCTCCCATGGACACAGTTGTTGCAGAGAGTGAGAGGAAATGATAGATATTAAATCGTAAACAGTCCTTTTGTCTTGTCTTCTAAATAATATCTCCGGTTCGACCATGCAGAGTAAAAGTAAATGGTGAAATTTTAGAACAGGTAGATGAGTTCACATATCTAGGCAGTGCTGTTATGCCTGACGGAAGGTGTGAGAGAGAGATCAAACACCGAATTGGGATTGCTACGTCTACATTCAAGAAAATGGAGAGGACATTGACAACTCGATTTATTCCTCCCCCTACAAGACTTAGATTATTGCATTGCTAGGCTACAAATGATCCACGCTTCTGTCTGGATCGGAATGCTGGACTATAAGTAAATCTATGCAACAGCATTTGGAAGCCACAGAAATGTAATTTCTACCTAGGATGATGAGAGTATCATGGACTGATCATGTTACAAATGAAGATGTCCTAGAAAGAGCAAAGTCATCCCGAAAGTTACTTCAAACAATTGCTATAAAACAGATAAGTTTCCTAGTCCACATCCTTCGCAAGAATGCTCTTGAGATAGTCACCCTCACTGGTGCTGTTCAGGGACGCGAAGGTGAAGAGGACGACAGAGGCTGATTTTCCTCTCGTGGCTCAGAGATGCCATTGGCACAAGGCACCTCGATATCATAAGCCACTGCCAGCAAAGAGAGGAATTCATTCTGTTACGCAACGTAAGATTCTGACGAGCTACTCTAATTGATTAGTATTACTAGTATTACGGTGTGTGGATGCGGACGGTGTTCAGGTCCGATGACGTCATATTGAAGCTTTGCGCATGCCCCAAGTTTTGAGTAGACCAATAAGCGAGTTCGTAGTTGCAATGTGCGCATGAGCAGATTATTGCTGGTACGAATGACCTCTGGTCACTCGTACAACTCACAGAGTAAAATGAAAATTCATTAGATAGTCCACCACGTTTCTATTCATTATAATGCAGATATGACAACAGTTATTCAGCTTTGAAAGGTAGTAAAAGAACTTTCCACCATGTGCACCTGTTTGTATTGTTGTTCTGGGCACACTGTAAAATGTATTTACACCCATCATCAACACAGCTCAATGAACATATCGCAGTCTGCAGTCTAGTAGTATTCATTCAGTGGATTGTCCGCCCATGGAGTAATTACGAACTGGTCTATTAAGGGGTACTCGTTTTTCGTAAAGACGGGAAATCCCCTGTAAGGCCGCACACAACTTAGTCAAATCTGTGTATATCCCCCAAAAAGCGTTCCAAAGTTGACAACATCATTGAACAAATATTCATGTAAAATCACTTCAACATCATTTAACAAATGTTTCACATACGTATAAAGAATAATACTGATTGCTCTAGAGCAATTCAATAGGTCTGCACACTGTACGTTCATGATTAAATTCAAGGAGAGTTAATGAAGTCGCACAAGCACTTAAAATTTTTAGTAACTTGGTTGGTAGCCTGAATTTTAGGCTTCCAGCAAAACAAATGCTGGAGACCTGTTTTCACATTTTCATGAGATAAAGATAAATGAATAAGCTATTAATGACAAAAATATGTTTAGCCTCATTATTAACATTTATTTTTCATGATTTTTTTAATTCTCATTTTTAACACATATATTATAGATATGTATATACACACATATTATAAATATATACACACACACATGCACACGCGCACAGTTAGGCACAAAAAACACACACATACGTACACACATTCATGCAGAGTTTCCGGAGGAAAGGACATACACAGACTAAATAACCTTAAAATAAGCGTGGAAAACCCCAGAACTACTTTTGGAGCGCTCTTCCTTCTGTTCTATGCAACCATGGCAACTCAATCGTGTAGCATGTATTACTTCCCACATTGCATAAACACACGTACACACATACATGCACATACATTAACAAACTCGCATAGTTACATATTTTACACTCCCAAATAAATAAACATTAGCGGGGAAAACCAGCCACTATATTGCCAAAACACAATCGTTTTGTTTTACAGCTACATGTACGGTCTTCTTTCTATAGGTTATTTCCCTTTGATAAGGCCATTCAAAAATCATACAGACTTAACTAACCACAATGTTTTGATATCGATACTAACCGTGACACACATGTATAACCTAACTAAACGAAGTTATACTAGATGTTAAAAAAAACTGTTGACACTTTTGACACACATACAAACAAAGATACAAATCGAGGCCAAAACACTTTACACATACAGTGTATACATTTATTTTTACCTGTGCCAGATAAAAAAAAATAAGATCGATGGCATCTTTAGACTTTACATTGTGACATAATATACACATACCGGCGTATAAAGTTGTTACAATGATGTCAAGTTCAGCTGGTTGATGGGTTGCTTGGTTAGGTGTGTATGTTTGTGTGTGTGTGTGTGTGTGTGTGTGTGTGTGAGAGAGAGAGAGAGAGAGAGAGAGAGAGAGAGAGAGAGAGAGAAAAAAAAAGAATGTTCTGGCAAAATATGTGTGCGTGAAAGTATGTGCATATGTGTGTGTGTATGTGTGTGTATGTGTGTGTATGTGCGTGCTTATGCGATATGGGAAGTAATACATGTCACGCGATTGAGTTGCCATGGTTGCATAGAACAGAAGGAAGAACGCTCCCAAAAAAAGGTTTGTGGTTTTCCACGCTCATTTTAAAGGTCCTATGACATGAAAATGTATGTTGACTTAATTTGATGCAACGTAATATGTATACAACAAAATCACTAACTATTCAATGGAATTATGTGTCCTATATCTTAAAATAATTTTTCTTTATTTTTTCTCAGCACTGATAAGCCCTGCCTCCAGAATATCCCCCAACTCAACATTCTTCTTGTGACATCATCAAAGGTAGAAATTATCAGGATAATAAGCAGAATTTATGCACAAACTAAACGTTGCAATGACTACCTCCACCTGCCCACAAGAGCATTACATGTCTTCACACAATACCATCTAACAACCTGTCATGTGGGAATAATCGTTTCCTTATGTCAAAAATGTGCTAGCTTTGCCAAGAAAAAAATTAATTTGGATTGTTTAAACATGGGCTATAAACACGTGATGCTATTATAAGCATGTACAGGTGGTCATTGCAATGTTTAGTTTGGGCATAGATTGTGTCTATTATTCTGCTAATTTCTACCTTTGATGATGTCACAAGAAGAATCTTGAGTTGGGGGATATTCTGGAGGCGGGAACTTATCAGTGCTGAGAAAAGATCATTTTAAAATATAGGACACATAATTCCATTGAACAGTTAGTGATTTTGTTAAATATGTTTTTTGAGTGTATCACATCAGAGTCAGCAATTATATTGATGTGATAAATTGCAATGTAAAACGGCATTTTACAGTCAAGTAGTAGCTGGTAGCAGGCAGTATCTAACAATGTACACTGATCGTGCCAGCTGTAATGACCTATATTTATATAATGCGTAAGCATCTGAATGTGACATTTATGACACACAGATTAAGGATCTGAGTGAAACATTACGGTTCAATGTCAAAGGTCCAATGTGCTACCAGTTGGGAGGGTACATGGTGACATTCCAATGATCTAAGAGGTTAGGCAGGAGGCACAACCCATCATTAAAGAGAAGTAAAATTATTACTTTGTTTCAAGTACTATTCAATTCAATTCAATTCAATTCAATTCAAATGGGTTTTATTTCACGATCATAAAATATAAACATTCACTGTACATATAAAATAAAGAGAAAATGAAAATGGAAGCTGCAAAAAACCTAAAATGTCTGAGGGTGCAGCTCCCTTGCATATAAAATATAAATGAATGCACGATCGTTACAAAAATGTAATTTACCTAACTGATTTCATATAAAAGACAACAAACAACCTATGAATAATCGCCAACATTCACACAATCATACAACAGCACAACCACACGTACATCCTATAATCATGATAATACTTACATGTACAATAATAATAAATCGTTTGGACATTTTACGTTCGGTAACGCAGAATATTTAGATAAAAAAGTATTTTTCAGTTTTCTTTTAAAGAATTTAAAGTACTGGAAGAAGAAATATTTGAACTAAGAGAATTCCAAATAATAGGACCTTGGTGTCTAAACAATTGAAGTATTTTGTTTGTTTTAACCTGATGGTAATGCAATTTTGAACTAGAGCGTGTATTATGATTATGAAATTGGGTATTATACGAAAAGAAATTTTCAATATTAACAGGAAGTAGGTTATTTTTATTATGGAACATTAGCTGTGCTATCTTAAACTTGGTGAGGTCAAAATATTAAAGTCTTTAAGCGAAGAAAAAGTGGCATGGATGGAGAAATATAAGAGGATAATGTACAAATTCGTAGAGACTTTTTCTGTAACTTATATATGGTATCTAACTTAGTAGGTGCTGTACTAGCCCAAAAAACATTGCAATATCGAATATAAGACAAGACCAATGAATCGTACAACATAAAAAGATGAGTTTCAGGTAACACGGATTGCAGTTTGAATAAAAGTCCAACATTCTTCGATATCTTGTTACTAACTTCTCTTCTATAATCATCAAAAAAAATTTTCTTGTCGAATAGTATACCCAAGAATCTTACTGAAGGTGAGAATGACAATTTGATATGATGTATAAAGATTTCAATATTGGAAACATCACATGATTTACTATGTTCAAAGTACAGAAACTTGTTTTTTCAGTATTAATAGTCAATCTATTTGCTAATAGTTATTTCAGACAGTCTATCAATATTTACATTTTAATTTCACACATGCTTTGATTTTTGTTTTTCTTTATCCTTGTTTTTTGTGTTTTTTTGTTGGGGGGGGGGGGTGAAGTCAACAGCACAACCCTCCCCCCATTTTGTTTTAATATTGCATGCACTCATTGTAAATATATAATGTGTGTTTAAGTATATGATGGTCATGTTTATAGAGGCAAATTTACAGATGGTGGATAACAGTCCGATCTGTCCATGTATACGTTTATGTACATTACAAATCCCCAACTCACAAAAAAGATTGCATCAATGGGGAGTCAACATCATTATGTCTTCTTTCTTTTTTTCTTCTGATCACATATTACTTAATTTAAAATGGATTCTTTGGGGAAAGAGTCTAACCCCTTTGTCTGCCTTAAGGCATAGCTTTCCTATTTTTCTCTTTTTTCTTTAGTACATTATTCATAGAGAGTGTGTGCGTGTGTGTGTGTGTATGTGTGTGTGTGTGTGTGTGTGTGTGTGTGTGTGTGTGTGTGTATGTGTTTATGTGTGTGTGTGTGTTTGCGTGCCTTCCTGCCTGAAAAACATTGTCATTTAGTGAGATTTATATAAAAAAATACTATTTGCCGGAAAGTGCATTCTAACAACAAGTATTTTGATAATTTCATATTGTTTAATATAATTTTTTGTTATACAATACTTTCCAGATTAAAATGAACCCTTTACAGTGCAGAGTGGTCACATCTTGTACCAGATCCTAGATTGATTAAAGACAGAGAAAACCGTTGATATTCAGATCTGTATTACCCTCACCCCCTTCTTTCTTTGTGAGTGTATCTACCTGATAAGTTAATCACTGAAGTTGAGTTGTTTTGGCTCTTTCCTATATCGTACAAATTACCAGAACCCTTCAAGCAACCGTTGCAAGAAGATGTGTAGTAAGACAACGGGGGTGTCAAGGCCTGGTAATGAGCGGGTTAATACCACCATGGTTCATGAAGTTAGAGCGGAAAATATTCCCGCTCATCAATCAATTGCTTACGAAAGTACCAAGAGGGAAGTCCCGGTGAGGTCATCATCGAGTATTTCAAGCTATTAGTATCCACCACGGTATCCTGGCACGCGTACGAGTCTTTTTTTAAAGCGTTTTTTTAGTGCTTTGTTTCATCCTTATTTCCATGATGTTTTATGACATGAAACTCCACAAAATATAACTACAAATGAGAACAACCCTTTCCTGTTAACATAACGTTGACATTTTGTTATTTGGAGTTATTTTGAGCGAGATAGCGCAATTCTGCTAAGACACTTCCCCGGCGGTTTCACGGAATACACGATGCAATTCAACGGAATTTGAGCACACCGAAGAAATGCTTTCGCCCGTTAATTATAGTGCTACGCTGAGAGTGGCAAAGCGCGCAATTCCTCACTCCACATCTAGCTGGCTGGTGTAGCCTTGATATCATCCAGTCACACGGTCTTCACGAAGGTTCTTGAGATCCTCTTGGCCGTCTCGAGTAACTTCTTGGAGACATGGACTGGCCGAAGGTAAATAAGATTTGTTTTTCGCTCTAAAATTATCATCAACTTAACCTACCCGTTAAAATCTGCTCGCGCTCGGTCAATCATAAATTGAATTTCGTTTCGTAGCAGGATGTTTATTGCAGAGTGCAATTACTGCGTATAGTCCAAGTTGTGCAAGATCAAATAACAAAACGGAGATGTTTCGCTGTGAGTGTGTGTGGGTGTGGTTCAACTCTTAAAGTATCATGTATTTTTTTTTTTTACTTAGCAGACACTGAAACCCGATAGAGAATAAGCTTGTCTAGTAAAGGAAGGGAGAATAAAAGACGCGAGAACCACGGAGTAATGCTCGGTGAAAGGTTGACTTTTCACTGAAACTAAGTATATAATTCGCCACTCACCAGCATTTTAAATTGCGCATGCATACTGTCTGGTCTCATAAGTTACTAATGACAGCCCCAATGCTGGCCGAAGTTTGGGCGACATAGCAAAAACTAGCAGAGGTTGCAAACTGCATGGTTGTCTTCCTGAACAAAATGACATGACTTGTGCGAGGCAGGAGAAGAAAACCCAGTTGCTAGCCTACGATGACGAAGAGATATAATTATCAGGCATAAACTTTGGATAGTTGATGACGATTCATTTAGTGTTGTGGCTTGGGATGTTTGATTGTGTTATATTACTCGAATTGATTATTAGACACACACAATGCAATATGTACTAAGAGGATTATTGCGAGCACGCGCGTCTGCAGGACGCTTTTCCTTTTTTTCCCTCTTTCCTTTTTCCCTTTTTCCTTTTTATTTTTTTTTACTTGTCTCCCGAGAGGTCGGTCTGATAGACGGACAATCCACAATATTTTTAAGGGTTACAGTGTGAAATATATTTACTTGAAGAATATACATGACATCAATTACCTCACATAAATGTTTTTTTCTCTGTCCTTATAAGTCAGCTATTGTTTCTCGAGGCGCTATGAAAGAATAATATGAGGTTTGTCAAGTCAAAGTTGAAGGAGTGGCGTAGCCAGCAACTGATGGGTGGGGGCGAGGTATGTGGTGGGGAACCTGTCAAAGTTGAAGGAGTGGCGTAGCCAGCAGCGGATGGGTGGGGGGAGGTATGTGGTGGGGAACCTGTCAAAGTTGAAGGAGTGGCGTAGCCAGCAACTGATGGGTGGGGGGAGGTATGTTGTGGGGAACCTTGGGTGGAGCTTGAGAAGGCCAATCCTTTGTATGCCAGAAAATGCTGTTCTATGGGATTTGTGTGTATTGACGGTAATCCACAGGTGTTAACAATTGTTAATCCACAGAGCTAACAATTGTTAATCCACAGGTGTTAACAATTGTTAATCCACAGGATGTTAATCCACAGGTGTTAACAATTGTTAATCCACAGGTGTTAACAATTGTTAATCCACAGAGTTAACAATTGTTAATCCACAGGTGTTAACAATTGTTAATCCACAGGTGTTAACAATTGTTAATCCACAGGTGCTAACAATTGTTAATCCACAGGTGTTAACAATTGTTAATCCACAGGTGCTAACAATTGTTAATCCACAGGTGTTAACATTTGTTAATCAACAGGTGTTAACAATTGTTAATCCACAGGTGTTAACAATTGTTAATCCACAGGTGTTAACAATTGTTAATCCACAGGTGTTAACAATTGTTAATCCACAGGTGTTAACAATTGTTAATCCACAGGTGTTAACAATTGTTAATCCACAGAGCTAACAAGTGTTAATCCACAGAGCTAACAATTGTTAATCCACAGGTGTTAGCAATTGTATATCCACAGGTGTTACCAATTGTATATCCACAGGTGTTAACAAGTGTTAATCCACAGAGCTAACAATTGTTAATCCACAGGTGTTAACAATTTTATATCCACAGGTGTTAACAATTGTTAATCCACAGGTGTTACCGATTGTATATCCACAGGTGTTAACAATTGTTAATCCACAGAGCTAACAATTGTTAATCCACAGGTGTTACCAATTGTATATCCACAGGTGTTAACAATTGTTAATCCACAGAGCTAACAATTGTTAATCCACAGAGTTAACAGTTTGAAAACGGGGAAAGAAGGGTTTCCTCTCATAGCAAATTTAATTCTTATCAAAATGTAGAATCATTTGGGTTACTGATCTGGAGAGAGAGAGAGAGGGGGGGGGGGGTTGTCGTATAAAATTTTTGGAACTCATTTTATGCACTGATAAAGTGAACACTTTTGAAGTATTTTGATTCAAACTCTCATTAACCACTATAACCAGGGGAGGGTCGAATCTAGTTGTGAAGGAGTAATCATATTAACATGTTGTGGCATAGTTTCCTAATATGCAACGGACATAAAAAAGCTGATAATTGAAATTGTTCACAGAGAAGCATAGTATAATCCCATAAAGCGAAGTTCTATCGATCATGTTAATCGGTCGTTTCGATATCGCTTCGCTCGTATAGCAAAGAAGATTGTTCACACTCGCGTATACGACAGAAACGTGTGCGTGTGTGTATGTGTATAGTGCGTGTGAGTGCGCGTGCATGTGCCACTGAACTAAAAATATATATATATTTTTTTAGTTCAGTGGCATGTGTATGTGTTAATGTGTGTTTTTGTGGTGGAGGGATACATCGCAGCCATAGCATGACTTGAGGGCATCAAAAAGCCTCGACGAACATGTACACTTCCTCTGATGTGAAGATAGTTTGTTCATGCTTCCTGGCTTCACCATACTCTGTTTTGTCCGTACAGAAACCTGCCCACCTCGCCCCCCATCTGTAATGACACGGTATCGACCATTTAATGTTGTTCCTTCATAGTGTCATTGCTAAACACTTCCAGATAGCAGCTCCTATCTTGCCGCGATCATGTTCATATGATAGCTTGTCAAGTTCGCGTCTTTTTTCGAGGTTTTGTTACTTAACGAAGTTTATGGGGGAACTCCACATTATCAAGATACGAATCATAAACAATAATGATAGCCTTACCGCCAGACGCTCAGAATAAACCCCTCACTGAAAACGAATCTCTTCGATGTCTCGGGATCAATGTATGAAAAGGGTAAGTGAGCAAGCTTGTGATCATAGTTCTAATAGAAAGTTCATATGCATGATTCAAATTCAATACTAAAATCTTTCTCATACATATCTAATTGTAAAACTAGCGATAAAATAGTATAATGTAGGCATTACGTTATAATTTGAAAACGTTTGTTGTTGGTGAAAGCACGACGGAAGAGCTTACCGTCACGGTTTGACTATGCTCACAATTTGTCATGAGTTACACTGTATATGCCATTAAACGGAGAGAGAGAGAGAGAGAGAGAGAGAGAGAGAGAGAGAGAGAGAGGAGAGAGAGAGAGAGAGAAAGAGAGAGAGAGAGAGAGAGAGAGAGAGAGAGAGAGAGAGAGAGAGAGAACAAGACAATAGAGAAATGTGGTGGGGGGAGAGGGGGAGGAAGGGGGGGGGGGATAAGTGGTATGGGTTTCCACAGTACTTTTCAAGCAAGGCTCGAAAGGAACAGCAGACTTGGCTTGGAAGGAAAGCCAGAATGTTGATCAATGTCTAAGTTTTTAAAATTTCTGGAATACAATGACAATTCTCAGAATGT
Source organism: Arbacia lixula (assembly GCA_963669155.1). Taxonomy (NCBI): domain Eukaryota; kingdom Metazoa; phylum Echinodermata; class Echinoidea; order Arbacioida; family Arbaciidae; genus Arbacia; species Arbacia lixula. Next base: position 397,198 of record OZ022581.1, on the reverse strand, counting down.
TCAAAATATCTATGGATCCGGATGCATCGTCATCGCACAAGTTAACAGAACAAAACAAAAAAAAAACCCACCCTAAACCATGTAAACACTCAAGCGACTTGACGAAATGAATGATAGATGCCGGTAGATTTCTCAGACGTTGTATCGTGTACATTTTTTTTTCTTATCGCTTCATTACTGATTCTTTATTCTATATCATACATGTATTTCATATATATTTAAACAAACTATAAAATAGTTTATCAAAGACATTATTTGAATTATTTGAGGGTGACTGCAAAAACACTTGATTGGAGAAGTAGCCGTCACAGTTTAAATATATTTGTTTTCGCATAACAAACGAATATCATAGGAAAATACGTATACATTAACTGATGAGAAACAGAGAGAAAGTGAGAGAAATATGGCAATATGGTGGTGGTGGTGGTGGTGGTGGGGGGGGGGGGGTGAAGGGATAAATGGTACGGGTTTTCCCACTTCTGACTTTCCAAAGCAGACTTGGCAAGAGGCCTGAATGTTACTCATTGTTTAGGTATCACAGTTCATGCCCACAAGTAGAGAATCTGCACAGGCTGGTCGCCATTTATTTATGCGAATCTTTGCCAAAAATGTAGCAGATCAATATAAGTCGTAATATTATAATTGTTGTTGTGTGAATTGAATGATTACTTTCGAAATTTCGGGCCACTATGGTTAAAACTACCAGTATGTCATAACTTCCAACCAATACAATCAGTAAACAGGAATGTTAAACTGAGATACATGTTCATGAACAGTATATATTACAAATATAACCCCCCTAGAGAGGCTCCATTGTAATGTAGCGCCATGTAAAATGGGCTAAGAATAACTTTAACTTGAAGATAGGTACGAGGTAAAAGTTCAATGTGAACTCAGGGAACAGGTGCCTTATGTCACTCATAACTAGGAGTCCGTCCCTGTTGTTGATTCAGTTTCTATATTTTTAGTGCACAGTGATTTCTTTTTTATAGTTCTTATCCAAGAGAAATAGTTTGGGGAGAGAAGGGAGGACTTTGTCAGCATATATGATGGCTGTAAATACCCAGTGCCCATTTGGTTCCCTGTGATAAATTGGTGCTTGATCGTGGCTTTTGATGTTTCATATTTAGGAAAGACAGAGGAGAAATCCGAGGGGATAAGAGTTGTTTTAACTTTCTGTTAATAGAAGGAGCACTTTGGGTCAATAGAGTCACGGGCAAACTGTCATGAGTTACTGCGCTGGTGTCAGTGGAGAATGACCAGACGTGTTAGGGGAGAAATTATCGATAGTAGGGAAAAAGTTAGAGGAGTGACCAATCAAGAAAGTTGAGGTGTTGAATATGTATTTAGGAATAGAAATGACCAATTGGGAGGTTGTTGTTAGGGCAGAGAGATGAGAATATTATGGGATGTAATTATAAGGAAAAGAATAGAACTCCCCAACATGATATGCGAATGGAAGTGTAGAAGTGAAAATGTTATGAATGCATGATGAGGTATAAATCCCCTTCCCACCCTTTCCTCTTTGCATTGCATCCACCACCCCTGCCTCACGGCATTGCATCCATCCCTCCCACCGTCCACTCATCGTCCAGTTTGTCCCTATCCGGCTGTGTATTTTGAGGAGATTGGTTTTTCCCCTTTATTTGCCTGCTTTATTCCGCTTTGCCAGCAGTGCACCAAGTTTAAATTTTAGTTTGTGGAGACTTCGTCGACTTTATTCAATTTGGAGGAAGAATTCTGAAAAAGTTGAGAACTTGTACCACTCCTCCACCGCCATCTTGAACTGTTCAAAGTAAATTTGTACAGCAGTGTTTACCCTGCGCGAGCAGCAAGATAAATTGTTGCATATTCTACTGAACAATCACCAAGTCAGACTCTAACTTTGTTGTATCCTGAGTTCGAGAAATGTAACCAGATTGTTCCAGTGTACCTGAAATTGTTCCAGTGCTCCTGAAATTGTTCCAGTGCTCCTGAAATTGTTCCAGTGTTCCTGAAACTGTTCCTGTCCTCCTGCTTTCCCGACGTTCCCGAGTTGTTCCAGTCTACCCTACGTTTTTTTGATGTCCCCGAGCCCCGTTCCGGAATACCGGTCAAGAGCGTAACAAGAGCGTAACACGAGCGATCGCGATCCAGATTTCAAGTAAGAGAAGAGACTTTCGCGAAAAGTAGTAAGTGGCCACAGACTAATATTCATCCTCCCATTAACCAATCCCTCTCCAATTGCATGTTCCCCTCTTGTAGTTTAAGCACAACAATTCACGGTTAAGTTAGTTATAATTAAGTTAGTCGTAATTACGTCAGTCATAATTGTGAGAATTGTGAATTACGGTCACGAAGAAGAGAAAGCATTTACGTATCTTTTATTAATAAATCATTTACCAAGTGATACTTTAATTGACGCTTGTGTTTTGGCATGCTATTTATGTTGTCCTTTTGTCCTTTAAGTAAATTTAAGTAACGGTGGTTTTGATTGGCTATTCCCCTGCCCGAGTTGGAACAGCGAACCGCATAGCTAACAGACCATTATATCTAGTTCCATCTCGGTACTCCTCTTCACTGTACCCACAGTTGAAGCAGGGGGGTTGCAGCGGGGTTAGAGTAATATAAACACATGAGGTGACTTTGATAATATTTTCCGAGGGGCAGAGCACCAAAGGAAAGCGTGAATAACAAATAAGGCACCAAATTTGCCCTACTTTGACAAAAGCAAGCAATCTTGTAGGGGGTGGAATATGTATACTGAAAAGTCTTTCTGGAGGAATTTTCATTTGATGAGATCGCAGTTTGTCTGAATAAAGTATATATATATTTCACAATTTTCTTTTAAAAGTTACTACTTATTTCTTAATACTTAAAGACAGCCAGTCCCTTTTTCAGATCACCACAAAACCATGGGAACATTGGCCAAACAAATAGAGAAGTGTTAGCAAGCTCTATATTCACAATTTGAAACTGATACGTAGTGTAAAATTCAAATAATGCACGTAAACAACGTCTGATTAATAGTCTTTACTTCAGGCTCTTAGCAGTTTGTGTTGAAATATCTGCTTTATTGATTAATCTGTTAATTAAATTATAAAACGCATTATGAAAAAAAATTGTTCTATTGAAGGAATCATCTCCAAAGTTTGGTAGTTACTCATAAAATTAGGATTTCACACACGCATAATAACCACATAGATACTGTAACAAAGACTAATACTTTTTTCGTGGTACGAAAAAAGTCGGTTTGAAATTTAACGGCTGAAATTTTTTACATATACAGAAAGCTTCAAGATCCTATATTCTTAGAAATGGTCTTGAATCACACTTTCTTCAATTTACGATCGTGATAGACGATTTCAAATTTTAAGCTTGCAAAAGGGACGGACAATCTTTAATCATTTATATCTAACGCTCATAAATGAAATGTTATATTACATTGCCATTTGTTTCTTTCCCATTCGTTGCAATATGTACAGCATCCTAACTGACGCTTAAGATTCGCTTCCGCAGATTGTTGTCTTTCACTCGACATATCTTGGCACTTGAGGCTCATTCAGTCTAGTCATATCCTGTGACATGAAATTAAACAATGTCACTGGAACCACATTCAATCCAAAATGTTTGTATATATATTCTGCACATGAAGACATATTTCTTTTCACTGATCTCTATCCCTGAGCTGATAAAAGCAGCTCCTTAATGGGTGAGTCGATTTATTCATGCTCTGCCTGGAGTTATTTGGGCAACTCAATGTGCGATGATTTTTCAGTCGTTGCAGATGAAGTTCTGTCATGCACGACTGCCTTTGCTTCATCACTAACATAAACTCTGCTATCTTTTCTATCGTTACGAGGCGTTGGGGAAGAGGAGGGGCATAAACTTTAATTTACTATCCATGCGATCTGTTCGCTTAGCTTCTTCAATGAACACACCATTCATTGTGGTGACTCTCATAACATCTTTCTGATGCAAAATCCTCTTCTTTACAACAAATCTCAGTGAACGCCTGACGGTGATATGCAATGCTCTTCACTATCCAGGTTTGAGGGACAAGTACCTCGTATACGATGTGAGGCATGTGCATCTCAACACCATTTCTTCTCTTTAAACATTGCAGCAGTTCCTCATATTGTTTTCGTTGCTAGGTTGCTGTGACTAGCTGTTGGTGTGCACGTTGTGTCGTTCATGATGCCAAGCGTTCTGCGTTCCGCTTTCCGGTTATGCAGCATCTACGAGTCTGTCTTTTCTGGCAAAGCACACACACAGATGGGAGAATATCTAGAATACCTTTAAAGACTACATAATGTTGTTTCCCTTGAACACGTTTTTCATGGAAAAGCTGTATTAAACTAGCTTGTTCAAGGACATAAATCACCTGGATGGAATATCACAGTCATAGCTTTAGGAACATTTTCACGAAAAGTTAAAAACTTTCCTTGTTTACGTTTGAAACGCACCGCGAAAAGTCTACATTCACAATCGTATTGTCCCTGTCACCGCGCGACGCGAGCATTGCTTCCATTGAACGCATGCACTGTGAAGCGGACCGATGCGGGCATAGCGAAAAATGGTCTCCGGTCTCTAGACTGTAGGTTTCAGACGACCCGCCCAAAACCTCCTCAAAATCTAGCGATCGCTAGAATTTCGCTTGAAGTCAGTTCCCAGCTCTGTTATTGGGAGGGAAGTTCTCATACAGTATCTTCTTCCATTTTCTGTTTTTTTTTTACAACATTTTATTTCTTGCCCTCCAAAAGGGAGACCCTGTCTTTAGAGATAGGGGATCACATCATCGAGAAGAATCCAGGCAGTGAACTCGTAGGTTCCCAGTCAAGATCGCGCTCGTCAACCATGTTCACTCATTTGTTTTAATGGGGCTTGTTGTTGTTGGTGTTGGGTCCATGGCATTTTAGCTTGACTGTGTCATTGACCTATTATTTTGTCGTTAACGTTCACTTTGATAATTGCTTGTTGAGTAATTAACAATTTATCGTAAAACACTTTTCTGTTATTAATAATATGCATGTTATTTCCGATATGAGAGTTAGGATATTTCGGTTGCACCAGAGGTTTTCAAGACAGCATCAGTTTTGTCTTATATGATTGCCTGCGAGTCTGTGCCACAATAGAGATAATTGAATAGCTTATTAATAACATAGAATTAACCCAACTAAATACTAAGGACAGGCTGTCAGGCACGTATATCAATTTTCAGACGCTAATAGATATATTCAGAAAGTGCCATTGAATAATAATGGCGGAGCTTGAGTTTCGGTTTCAAAAACGAATGCGAAGAGCGAGCAAAGAATAAAGCAAATAAAAATGTGAAATGAGGAAGTAAAACTCACACAGACGGCGTAAGGTGGAATGTGGTGAAGTGGGATGGCGTGGGGCTGGGGGAGGGTAGGGTAGGGTGGGGTGGGGTGGGGGTATATGTGGGGAGTGGGTGTCAGAGATGCAGAGATTCTGACGTGGTATTCTGAAAACGACTTAAAGACAGGGAAGCCCATTTGCAAAAGTCATGAAACTCAGCAAGAATCAGTAGTATACCCGACCGATAATGTGTATAAAATCCCACAGTCATACAGCTACACGAACCTTGTCAGGAAAAGTGAAACTCTTTCCTTGTTTATTACGTAGCGAACATATTCGACATTCATAATCGTATTGCTCTGGTTAGCGCGCGATGCGTCGAGCAGTCTGCATTGCCTGCATTGGACGCATGACGACCCGTCCAAAACCTACTCGAAATCTAGCGATCGCTGATATTCCAGTTGAAAATAGTTTCCAGTTTATTCTATCATTGGTGCGATTGGCCTGATGGCACAGTTTTTTTTCTTAAACTTAACTCTAATCAGGCCGGTTTTTTTTTTTTTTGTAGAAGGGGGGGGGGGGGGATCACACAGAAAGTCAGAGAGAGAGAGAGAGAGAGAGAGAGAGGCCAGTGTACCAGACGGGACTCGAACCCATGACCTCCTGTACAAAATGATGCCAAGAACTTTAGTATGTTACATGATTTGAATCACTGGGCAGTGCATGTTCTTTTGCGAAATGGAAGATTTGCGAAATATAATAACGCAAATAGGGATGGTATATAGGTATCTACCAAAGGTGCATGAAATGTGCAATAAGTCAATGAGGATCTTCTGGCTTGGTACTGAGAGGGTTAACCCCATCAGTAACATAGATGCATGAATTAATTGTGTGATAAGTCAATGGGCTTTTCCTGGCTTGGTTCTGAGAGGGTTAACCCAGTATCATAGATGCATGATATGTGTAATAAGTTAATGGGCTTTTCTTGGTTTGGTACGGATAGGGTTAAAGACACCAACAAGGGCCGGAAGCATGAGCGATGCGATACCGGAGAGACAATATGGATCACGTGGACGCAGATAGAATCAGCAATGAGACCGTTTGAGACTGGGTTGAGGAAGGGCGACGTTACACGAAAATCGTACATGAGAGGAGAGGAAATTGGCTGTTCACATATGCTTCTGAAAGTTATCTGAAAGTTCAAACCAAACCCGGGAGGTGTTAGGAAGGAGTAGAAACTCGAGCATAATACACTCAAACATCTGTATGGGTTCTAAAGCGTGCTCATGAATGTGAAAAGAATTCCATAATCATGACAATGCTTTGATGTTCTATGTGCCGATCCGACATTTAGCTGATGTCAACTTGAAAAGAAATTTCCCATTGTCTGTAGACGTTTTGTTTTTGACAAATTCGTTTGCAAACTATAAGGAAGTTAACGGCAGATAATGACAGATCCTTATACTCTGCTTTTGTTTCGAAAAGTATTGAGGAATCATTAAATATCGGACATATAAGCTATTTGTATTACTTACAAAATTGACTAATTACTTTACTTTCCGACATCTTGTGCATGTGGGGGATTCAACCACTCTCAAAATGATATATTAAGCTGTGTACTATCATTAACGGCTTTTGTGTGTATTTGCGTGCAGCAGATATATTTTATTTGAAAAACTTGTTTATTTGTGTTTGCTGATACCTCTTGTGCTCATGGAAGTATTAATGCCATTAACAGAACGCGACAAGCGAAATGAGATTGTACATTTATTTTTTTCTCTCTGAGAAGCCGTTGCCATACAATCATGTTCATAATTGTTCAAACACCTGAACAGCACCTGTTGAGAACACCATAACTTTTCAGCGGTTTGGCACATGGGTTCAAATAAAGAAAGTTGCTTCATATCCTTCCATAACACATCCCTGGCCAAACCAATGAACACCATGGACAAATAGAGATGGAGAGAGAGAGAGAGAGAGAGAGAGAGAGAGAGAGAGAGAGAGAGAGAGAGAAAGAGAGAGATGGTAGATATTGTGTCGCTTGGGCTTCTTGCCAGGTATCGAGGCACCCGCAGACAGTAACAACACTCTCCTCTCAGGATGCGTCTCCAGGGTTGGGGATGTGTGAGTGGATGTGGGATTATAACACATCGCTCACCATGGTGCCTATAATGGCGGTTTGTGTTCATTCTGATTCGCGACGGAAAAACGGGGTATTCCCCTCATGTAAACCCGCATGGGTTCAATGTGTGTCATCAGATCGTTGTGGTTTAGGTTGCATTTTGTTGACCCAATTTTGACATGGATACTACCGATGGTGATGGGGAATTCCAACTGATCTCACAACATGATTCCAATGTAAACAGTTACAGCGTCAAAAGTTACACGTGGTACGTGACCAGAAGATTCTGCAATACCAAGGTCATGGAGTGGACAGTTTATGTCGCTGATGGTGTGAATAAATCACCTGTGTTCACAAACAACTTCCTGAATCTGGACTAGTGTTTGCCGCGCGCGTGCGCGGACGTGGGCGTGGTGGGGGTGGAGGAGTAGATATCGGGGAGTGACTTAGGGGATGGGGGGGGGGGGGGTGGTAAACAATCATTCTTCTACATCCTGTCTTCGCAAATAAGCCAAAGGGTAAAAAGTTGTACCATAACAGCATTAAAGGGAAAGTCCACCCTGCAGTTAAATTGGTTTTGATTATAGCAGCAAAATGAAAGTAATGTACAAGTGAAGGTTCGTCGAAAATCTGTCAAAGGATAAGAGGGTTACATTTTGTGATTGGATGAAGGAATAAATTTAATGATAAATCAACCGCATAGGTAAAATGGTATCCTTAAAAGAAATTTGACATTAAAGAAAAGGAGGACGCATTTATAGCCTGCGCTGGACGAGTAGCTCGCAATAAACGTCACAAAATTAAGAATTTGAAAGTGCATAAATCTATTATCCTTTGGCGGGTGTTTGTCAAGCCTTCATTCATTTGTTTCTTTCATGTGTTTGCTTTTATTAAAACCAATTAAACTTCAGTGTGAACTTTTCCTTTCAGAGGTGATAGAAAACATCAACATTACAAAACAAAACACAGGGTTGACAGAATGAAGCCGATCTACTTGTAACACGTGAAATGTTTACATTTATTTGGACGTGCATGGCTTGTGTTCGTATACCAAGATGGCATTGCCACTAAATGAAGACACTTTCTGCTATCCTTTTATCTGGATGTTTAGGTTTTCAATGACCCGATCCACGGCAGTATTCAGATCCCTCAGTACTGCCAGTACATCATAGACACCCCAGAGTTCCAGCGGCTTCGGTTCATCAAACAGCTGGCCACGACGTGCTACGTGTTTCCTGGCGCCGTGCACACCCGATTCGATCACTCCATCGGGTAATATTGGAAGGGATATAGTTTGGATTGGATCTAGTATGCCTACGTTTTAGAAATAAGTTCTTCATAATCTCATTATTTCGAATAGTTACATACATATAAATAGGAAAAGGAGAATGTTAAAAATCACCAAGTTAATACAAGAGTGATTGAACAAAATATATCAATAAGTTACTTACATACCAAAAAAAAAAACAGTGCACGCCTACAATTATTTTTTCGGTCAATGATGTACGTTTCCTACAAATAGGATCTGGTAATAAGTTTGGATCACCCGTGTCTATTTCCTTAGAGTATGTCATTTGGCGGGAGTGTTGGCGAAAGCTTTGCAGCAGAGCGAGGGAGGTATCCTGTCCAATGAGGTCGCCTGCGTAGAGATCGCTGGTCTGTGCCACGACCTCGGACACGGCCCGTTCTCACACGTCTTCGAGGACATCGCCTCCCCCGACGCGCAGGGTAGAAAGTGGACGGTAATAAGCAATGGGTAGTTTCCAGTAACTCGCCCGTATCTATTCATTTCCTTCTGACATATTTCACCAGGGTAACGCCTTTTTCAGTAACGAGTACTGTCATGTCATAGGGCTATATCTGTATTATGTAATCGAAATAGGAAGTGATAATAGCTGCTGCTAATAATTTCATTCGAAATGTTGTGAGTTTTGACGGGCATATACTATTGTCGACTAGTATTACTGACACTTTCTTTCCTCTTACCTTTAACTAAAGGCAAGAATATATCCATACTAAAGTACATTGATGCGTGTAACTACTTGACTGAATGTAACAGCTATAACCGCTATATTCAATATACTTGAATGACATCTCCTAACTGACATCATCTGCCTTGTCC
>OZ022581.1:350156-382656 GCA_963669155.1 Arbacia lixula | reverse complement strand
TTTATATGGGCGTTTCGATAAGTTATTATTGTGTGATGAGTGTTATTCAACCACCTGACCATGAGCCACATCGGCGTTCATTCACGATGTTGCAATATAGTGACCGAGTATCATCAGGGTTATAAAGAAAAGACTAAAGTCCATGCAGTGACTACGCCTAAGTGCTACTAGGGAGCTTAATGTGTACTCCATGGGTTGTCAGCTGGATACCATTATCTTTACAATCAGGTTTATATTGTTTTAGTCAATTACAACGCCGTTAATGAGATCGTGCGATCACGATCTACCGCCCCAGGCAAGGTGGAGGCAAAACATCAATCATGTAATCTACTGTCTCTCCACAAAATGTTCAATTCTTTGAATGTAATAATTATGTTAATAACTGTTTTGAATTTAAAGATGGAGACGGTTGACCCGGTTAAGATCAAGCAGTGCGTGGTGTCAGATGACGATCTCCAGCTCTCTATCTCTTCTCGAGAAGACGCCATCTGGCTCCAGGAAAACGTCGAAATAGAGGTATCAATACTAGTCTCCCAAATCCTATTTGTACTGTAGATTGTGTTTCGATCTGTAATTTGTCATCGTCCATTCAACTCGGTATTACGCCATTCAGGAAACTCTGTATCTCAGCAATATACACAAATCACATAGGGCGTGACTTTATATGAATAATAATGCGACAATGAGTAACAAAAGAAAAAAAAAATTCTGGAGTTTGTAGGTAAGCCCAGAATGGTGAGGAAGGTGCGGAGAAAAAGGACGAGGAGGAGAAGAAGAAGAAGAAGAAGAAGAAGAAGAAGAAGAAGAAGAAGAAGAAGAAGAAGAAGAAGAAGAAGAAGGAGAAGAAGAGGAAGGAGAAGAAGAAGAAGAAGAAGAAGAAGAAGAAGAAGAAGAAGGAGAAGAAGTAGAAGAAGAAGAAGAAGAAGAAGAAGAAGAAGGAGAAGAAGAAGGAGAGGAAGGAGAAAAGAAAAAAGAAGAATGAAACGACAAAATGAAGAAATGAAGAATGGAATCTCAAGAAGAAGAAGGAGTAAAAGAAAAAACACCAGAAGTAGGTAGAGAAAAGGAACAAGGAGAAGGGAAAGATGTTAATGTTTGAAATCTTTGACCGAAGCAATCACATGTGTGTTAATTTGATTTCTTTCTTGAAGATTTCCTGCTTTGACTACGGGAAGGGAGACGAGAATCCGCTGCTTGACGTCCCATTCTTCAAGAAATCCACTGTGAGCGGCGAAACTAGAGCCAGCTTCTTACCACAGGACAAAGTGAGTCAAAATCACAACTTAAAATGCCAAAGTCACACTTTTACATCATGAATACACACATACACCCAGACATGACAAAAGATGGTTGTTGATTGTGTGCCATGTCCGTTATCTTGCATCCTTAATACAGAAATCCTAAAGAGTGTCAGTTTGACTGATACACAAAGAGTTAATGGTCGGGTGCTTGTCGAAATATTGTCGACCAAAATTGAAGACTGGAGACCAATCTGAGAATGGTTGCCGACCTTCGGATAACCTTCTATCAAAGGCCAATGAGAAAATGTATTAAGTCCGCATTGCTCGGCAAAGAGTTGTTGAAGCTCCAACGAAATCGTCTAGCAGATCCTGAACACTCTAAGAACTATTCGCTGAAACTCGAAGACTGGCAAACGCATTTCAGCGACCACTGACGACTATCCTTTAGTGCGTGATGATCGTTGGTCAATGACCGGTTGTTATCTCTGTGTGACTGAACCTTCAATACAGCTGTTGCTGTTGTCGTTTTTGGTAACTGTAAAAAAATCAAACATAATGCAATCTCCGTATGCCACATGAAGAGAGAAATCCGTCCCATAATGCACTGCGCAGTGCCATCGGGATGGGTTTGCAGTCGTGTTCGCCTCCGGTCTCACACACTAGTAAACTAGACAGGAAACAGACATCACTGCAAGAAAATCCGAATGTGGCTGTGCGGTGTATCATGGGACGAGTTAACCTTACACCAGGTATGGAGAATTAAACAATGCTTTTGGCTGCTTTTTGATCACAGCTTCCGGCAGACCTACCGCAGCGGCTGAAAGACGTGACAGTTCGGATCTACACCAGGGTACCGGGTCTTGAGCGATCCAGCATCAAGGCGGCCCGGAAGTACTTCTACATGAAGGCCCTCAGGACACTCTTCCGGAGAGGCCCACACGACCCGCCGGGCACCCCGACCAAGTCTACTTATAGTTCTTTCAGTTCGGTGCCCGGTCGCTACGGTGACAGCCCGCCCATCTGGATCCATGGACAGCCGGCTACCAGCCCGCCGACTGTCGCCGTGAGTCCGATACAAACCTCAGGTAAGATGGACATACGTTGTGGGCACACACATTTGTCAGTCAGATGACGTGTCTGAGTAGGAAGAGACGATACAATTTTGTCAGGATTCTGTAGGCGTACTACACTGGAAAGGTGACGTCATATACTTGCACAAAATCACATAATCGGGTGCTAGCTGCGATTCAGCCAATCGCAAAGTCGTGCGATCGATCGGATCGTGTCGTCTGCGGTGGCCTTTAGTTCTGAGCTCAGACACCTACCATGCCTCGAGACACGACAATATAGTGGCGAGGCAGAAAACAGTATTATAGTCTGATGCTACCAGACATAATTCTGCTTTATGACCGTGCTATGCCTTACAATAGTTTTAACACTGCCATTGCATACACATTTAACAGGTGATTGCTGCATTGTATGTTACTCTCCCCAGATGCTAGCGATATGTCCAGTGAAATGACCAGTCCTGACTTTGACGCTTCATCGCCCCAGTTCATGAGCGGAGCACGGAGCCTGATCTCGAGCCGAGCGGCTAGTTCTGGTGAACCCACTCCGACTGTGACGACGATGGGGGCAGCGGCGGAGACTGTGATGGACGCTCCTAGGACCCTGATCTCTCGCGATGAGCCTGAGGCCAAAGTTACGATGGGGGTGAAGAAGAAATTGTTCGACGATTAACATCTCAAGATCAAGTAGTTATGGTCGTTTTGGGTGCAGGGTTCTTACAAAACTTCAAAATGTTAGTGTGTATATCAGGTAATTTTTCAAAGACAACAGTGCTCAATGCGCATCACACCAGTCAATACTCTAGGATTCTGTAGGAACCGCAGTGTCATTAATGTTTCGAGCAGAAAAGACCTTATGGGTTCACATGTGTAATGCATGATGGGCATCAATAAATTTTGAATTAGTTATATGATACACACAGTTTTTGGTCTTGATTTACCCCCTCCCCATCTAATTATGTATGTGGAGGCTTATTACAAAAATATTTATTGATAAAATGTCACAAACCTGCTCCTCAAGTAGATGAAAAGGGACATTCCTTGAATTTTTAATGTTTTACTTTTAACCTGATTCAAATCATAACGTTTTTACCACCATTTTTCAAGTGTCATTTCTCAACAGCTAGTATAACTAATATGATTGAAACAAAATGGTTCCGTGGTATCATAATATTGCGTTAAAGACCCACTGGTCTAGGCCAATTCCACGATAAACTGGACATGACCATCACAATTTAAATATTGTCGCAAACTAGTAATGTTGGTATGATATTGAAGCTGAAATACTGAAGTATAAAACAAAAACAATTATATTCTAATATGCTATTAATAACCTAATACAATATGCATACGATCTTAGAAGCATGACCAAAAAAATCATGAAACCTCTGAAGAATTTAATACTTCAAAACAAGTAGAAACAATCATTTAGATAAATTCAAAACCGTGATTTGTTTGTATAATAAGAATAATACATAGAATTTATATAGCGCACTTTCTATCTTAACTACTGTAGATGCTCAAGGCGCTTCAGAGCAAATTAAAGAGAGAGAAAAATACAATACAGATATGAACTTGTATGTCAAAAAGCACCATTATACAGGTATGTCTTTAGGTTGCCCTTGAAGGTGGTCACTGACGTCAGGGTTTTCAAACTCTGTGGAAGAGAATTCCACAGGGTTGGCCCTGCATGAGCAAAGGCCCGTTCTCCCCACGATCTATTTGAAACTGGAACTAATTGCAAAAGACCGGATGTGGAGGATCTTAAGGTTCGTGATGGTTGGTAATTGTGAATTAAAGATTTATTGTAACTGGGGGAAGTTCCGTTGACAATATGCAAGACTAAAAGAAGTATTTTAAAGGCAAGGCGTTCCCTCAGGGGCAACCAATGAAGACTTTTCAAGACAGGGGTGATGTGGTTGCGCTTGTCGGTTAAAGTTACAATGCGTGCAGCTGCATTTTGTAACTTCTGCAGTTTTCCAATTTGAGCGTCTGGTAAGTTGAATAGGAGGCCATTACCAAAATCAAGCCGCGACGAAATGAGTGAATGTACTAGTTTCTCTGTTGCAGAGCGAGTGAGATACTTTCTTATAAATCCAATGTTGCGCAATTGATAGCGGACTGATCTGCAAATACTTGTAATCTGATTGGACATAGACATATGGGAGTCAAAAACAACACGAAGGTTGCGACATGATTTTGACAAGGGAATGTTGCTACCTGAGATGGAAATGGAATCAATTGTATACTTCAATGCAACAAATATATGCTGAAAATTGTTTTCAATTCAATTCATTTATGCAATTTATATGTATCTATTTTGACCCCTTTCATATAAAAGTTAAAGCAAATATTCATATATACAGGTGAAATATTGTACAATTTCATTTTGGCAAAGAAAATTAAATAGGTCTATAGCGCAGCAAATAAGGACTCATAGCGTATTGGGTTACATATTTCTTCTAACTTATTTTGATTTTTTTGCCTTATATGCCTGATAGTCTACTTGATCTGATCATTAATATTAATGACATGATTTTGACAAGGGAATGTTGCTACCTGAGATGGAAATGGAATCAATTGTATACTTCAATGCAACAAATATATGCTGAAAATTGTTTTAAATTCAATTCATTTATGCAATTTATATGTATCTATTTTGACCCCTTTCATATAAAAGTTAAAGCAAATATTCATATATACAGGTGAAATATTGTACAATTTCATTTTGGCAAAGAAAATTAAATAGGTCTATAGCGCAGCAAATAAGGACTCATAGCGTATTGGGTTACATATTTCTTCTAACTTATTTTGATTTTTTTGCCTTATATGCCTGATAGTCTACTTGATCTGATCATTAATATTAAAAACAATCCATATGTTCGTTTAAGTGAAGAGAATATGACCTGTTCATGCAGAATGAAAAAAACATGTCTCTTTTTGTGTCACGCCGTTACGGTAGGCATCAATCGGTCATATTTTCTTTTGTCAAAACTGTTTGTTGTGAATGTTGTACACGATTCATATCAAAAGATGGTTCTAAAGCTTAACACTTTTGTTATCTTTGTCTGAATTGTTATTGTGGAATAGCCCTTTAGTGTAATATAGGAATATAGTCTGAGTATTCGTTATGGATTGATATTCACTTCCATTGAAATAGAATTAAGCAGCCTCTTTATCTGACAATATACTTATAAATAATTTATTGGTTGGATGCTTAACTTAAGCTGGTCGTACAGACTGTTTCACCCGAAGGATCGTCAGCGGCTGGTAGTATGAAGAACACAATTTAGGTGTATACAGAGCATGTGCATTAGGGTATAACATTGGGTTGACAGAGCATGAATGGGGTTTCTGAAGGGGTACATGTGCTTTGTTTATTACATAAGGGGTACTTAGAGGTCATTACTGCATGGTTACAAGTGAGGTGGGGGGGGGGGGGGGGTATCCATAACCAGCAAGGAGGAACTTTTTCTTGTGTCTACAGGTAGATATGAGTTCAGTACGAGTGTTCAAGCTGTTGTTTTTCTTTGCAGTGATAATGAAGAATTTCTCCCATAGGCAGAGGTTGCAGCGTTTTGTGAGTGGAGAGTATGGTTGTGCATATAAACATGGTAAACTTTTAAGTGTACTAGCAATTCAGTTCCGTGTCTTTCTGTACGCACGTAAGATATGAATTCTTGCATAGTTTATTTGTTCATGACTCAGCCACTTGGCGCAAGTAAGAGTTTTCAGTCTTCTACAGATTGTCCGTTGTTCAGTCACGCGTGCAAAGATCCAACTGAAAAGGATACCGGAATATTGTTGGAGGATAACTTGAAAAGACAT
The DNA here is from genome assembly GCA_963669155.1 of Arbacia lixula. Classification (NCBI taxonomy): domain Eukaryota; kingdom Metazoa; phylum Echinodermata; class Echinoidea; order Arbacioida; family Arbaciidae; genus Arbacia; species Arbacia lixula. Next base: position 376,520 of record OZ022581.1, on the reverse strand, counting down.
AGTTTATTTGTTCATGACTCAGCCACTTGGCGCAAGTAAGAGTTTGCAGTCTTCTACAGATTGTCCGTTGTTCAGTCACGCGTGCAAAGATCCAACTGAAAAGGATACCGGAATATTGTTGGAGGATAACTTGAAAAGACATGATCATGGATCCATGATTGAATATTCATACTGCAAACAAGATTACTGGAAAAAGATGGGATTTTTGTTGTATTATGTTAATTGAAATAACTAATTCAATTTGCTGATAATATCTATAATTTTAGGTTTCAATGTAATAGCTTATTATGCTTGCCAATTACCACCTAATTATGCGTCGTTATGTTTTCATACATATAAATGATATTAAGCTTGCCAAATGGAAATTCGAAAAGTTCTGTCCAGGTTTCCAAGTTGATGATGATAATAATAATAATGATAATAATAATAATAATACGCCATTTTATATAGCGCATAACACATATACATAATAATGTCTCTATGCGCTTTCAGGTATGTGTAGGGCACAAAGAATGAGGTCTATTCTTATAAACTGTATTAAATATGAATTCTCGGTGCTTCTATCATTCTTTTTTAAATCAATGAATTACTGGCGCAAAGATGGTTGAATTTTCCAGCGAATTGCGTTAATGACTTAATTATGTGTTACTTGTTTGTTCCTTGTTGTGATATTGTAAGAATTATATTCTTTTTAATTGTATACTGTATAAAAGCTAAAGCGTCTAAAGCGTGCTCATGAATGTCAAAAGAATTCCATAATCATGACAATGCTTTGATGTTCCATGTGCCGAGCCGACATTTAGCTGATGTCAACTTGAAAAGAAATTTCTTTAATTTCCCATTTGTCTGTAGAAGTTTTGTTTTTGACAAATTCGTTTGCAAACTATAAGGAAGTTAACGGCAGATAATGACAGATCCTAATACTCTGATTTTGTTTCGAAAAGTATTGAGGAATCATTAAAAATCGGACATATAAGCTATTTGTATTAATTACAAAATTGACAAATTTCTTCACTTTCCGACATCTTGTGCATTTGGGGGATTCAACCACTCTCAAAATGATATATTAAGCTGTGTATTATTATTAACGGCCTTTGTGTGCGTTTGCGTGAAGCAGAGATATTTTACTTGAAAAACTTGTTTATTTGTGTTTGCTGATACCTGTTGTGCTCATGGAAGTATTAATGTCATTAACAGAACGGGACAAGCGAAATGAGACTGTACATTTCTTTTGTTCTCTCTGAGAAACCGTTGCCACACAATCATGTTCATAATTGTTTAAACACCTGAACAGCACCTGTTGATAACACCATAACTTTTCAGCGGCTTGGAACATGGGTTCAAAGCAAAAAAGTTGCTTCCTCTCCTTCCATAACACATTCCTGGTCCGAGCTGGAAAATCAATAGATTATTTTCGTTATCTATGCAGATTTTATTCACGTCGCTCAAACAATACGTTACTAATGGTAACCTCAAAGCTTATGCGAGGTTTGTCCGAGTAGCAACAACTAATAGATTCAGAGTGCGCTCCATCCATTGAAAACGCATTATAAAATACAGGTGAATGTAATAACACGTTACTACGCCTGTAAATGAAAAGGTGTACATACATTACGAGAATGATCAGTACTGCAGCCTCAGAACCAGATACAGCGTCCCAACTAAACACAGTGGGTTGGATGTGAATTCTGCTTCGGAAAGTATTGCATGATTAGATAATCTTTTCATATCTATTTATTTTTTGGAGAGAGCAGACATGGTATTGTCTTGGCTAAGTCAGTTAGTACTTTGAGGTGGTATTCTGCCTCTCTCAGCTTTGTCATGTTAGTGGGTTAGTATACTGAAAAATGACTAAAGTCAGTAACTAATGCGCCTGAAGGGCCAATTGCAGTTATGAATTTAGAGGACTTAAATCAAAACTCAAGTCAAAACATGAGTTCGCTTTTAGAATATCTGTTTATCATTATAATCTGTATCCGTGACATACTGTAACCGAGTCATGATAATTATTTCATTTGAATTGTATAATTTGATTGGCTGTGCATTTTGATTGACTGGGTGTATGTAAATTAGGACTATGTACATACAAATACATATAACAAATGGTTGATATGTTTATTGTGTAACACCATATGCAACATTTCATGTCTTATATAGTCTTGTTCAAAAGAAGCATTTTCTAAATTGGCATTTCAACGTTAAAATGAATTGAGCTATATGTCTTGTTATAAAATTATTACTCTATCTAATAAACCATTTTCGTAATGTATTTTTTTTCATTCAAGTCGTTTAAACAATTCGTTCCTAATGGTTACCCCAAAGCTTGTCCGAGTAACAACCAAAACACAACAAAAAAAGTAAGTCCCTCACCCTAAGCAAAATAGCATAACTTTTTACTGAAGAGGTTTTGGGCAAAACAATTTGGCAGGATTGTTTCTTAACTCCTTGACTAACTTCGGTGTGAAAATCACATTAATCGAATTAGTCATGCACGAGTGGTAACATTTTAAAGGCACAAATGTCACTATTCAAAAGTCACAAGGGTAATCGTTTATGCCGTTTTAACAGTACATTTTGGCATTTCCTGTGCGATTTTTAAAGTGTATTCACTCAACCATGACACGAAAATGACTTATGTTTACATAACAGGTCAAGTTACATCTCTTTCAAAATGTCGAGTTTTATATTTTCACAAAAATAAAGGGTTTTTAAAAGTTTCAAACTCAAGTGGGACGAGTATTTGGTTAAACTATGCTCATTCAACCAGAACAATGGGTTAAGTGTCGGGATAGGTGTTAGTGCATAGAGAGATAGATGATAAACAATGAAAGGACATAAATTATGCACCAGAAATGGAGTTCATCAAAAATTCATATGACAGAATCCCAAAATTATCCCTGTAACTTTTTAAAGGGAATTTTTTGCCTTTAAAAATTGCCCACTCATGTATGACTAATTAGATTAATGCGATTTTCACACAGAAGTTAGGTAATAAGTTAAGGAACAATCCTGCCCAATTATTTTGTACAAAACCTCATCGATAAAAAGTTATGTTTTTTGCTTAGGGGGAGCTTACTTTCTTTGTTGTACTTATTTACAGATTCAAACTGCGTTCCAACCATTGAAACTGATTTACGAAATACAGGTGAACGTAATAACGCGTTACTGCGCAGTGAGGGGAAAAAGTTGTGAAAGCATTACGAAAATTGTTAATATGATACATGTATTATTGATATGGTTTTATACTGCCGTGACTATTTCGGAAAGGCATATATGGATTCATCTGTTCGAGTGTCACGTGATAAATTTGACTACTATGGGGTCGTGAAGCCCGCCAATGTTGTCGAACTGCTAGCATGGTTAATCTTGTAATTCTGTGACTTGAGACGGAACGTTGGATGGTTGAACAGGGTTTGATAAATCATCCACGGTTTCTGTAGCCTTATAATTTTATTCACGGTACAGATTTGTACTTGATATCAAAATATTGAATTGAATTTTTGATGGCAAACAAGTATGTTAGTTTGCAAAGTACTAGATGTATACTAGATGTTATAGTCAATATGCGAAGTTTATGAGAATTTGGGTGACAAATAAAAAAGAAAAATCTAATATCCACCAGGTTGTATTTCCGAATAGACTGGTAATGTAGCGGCCCAATGATAATGTGAAAACACAATTCATGCAGTGTCATTTCCCACGCTACGCAAAACGTTGTAATTCATAAGTCTACTGTTCGCCAAGCATTTGCAGAATGAATAACAGGGGTATCTGTGACGTTGTGAATTCAATTCACTCTCCGTGCTTCCCGTCAATAAATAACATAATCAAGTTTAAGAGGGAATAAAACGAACGTCTTGTAATTGAAACACATGTGTCCCGTTGCAATTTTCTTACCTTTGCCATGCTTTTGGCATCATTCATGAACAATTATTATTATTACAAACACAATGTGGCAAGTGAGGTGTACCAGTGTATTTTATACAATGCCTGCTATCATGACAGCGATTATTCTTTTTCTTCGTGTATAACATAGAAAGGCTTGAAACTGCTTGATAAATCGAATAATTATTCGAAATTGTTCATTAAGCTATTCGCAGATATAATGTAAAAGAAGCAATTTAGTCATTTGAATAATGACGTGCAATTCCCTCCAAAATGTGCATTAATGATTTAGATTACTCGTGTGTTTAATGAAGGGAAACAAAAAGATATTTTGGAGTTGTATGGTGATTTCAATCGCTAATTGCAATGCGTTTTGGGGTTCGTTGCATCCTTCTTAAGTAGTCAGACTTCATCGCTTATACAGAACAGAATCCTCCGTATTATGTGCCAGTCCTCATTACCTTGAATCTTCGTTACCCCTGTTTGAACGTTGCTTAATGTTTTTGATATGAATACGATGCAAATTGCCTGTTTAATGCGTAGATACTTTTCAAACCTAATATCTCATGCACATGTTTTCATTGAATGCTGAAATTCATCAGTACAATACCCTTTTAACCTGTAAAATTCCACATGTGGAAAGTTAAATACAAAATACTCTTTCCAAATCAGCCCATTGTTTAGGTCCAGTAGCCTAGATTTTATTACCAGCCCACATTCAGAATGCTTAGTTTCGTAATTCTTTTAAAATCAACTTATAAACAGTGTCAAAATAAAATGTAAACCAAATTACAAATGTTAACTGACTGGCAATGGAAGCCACGTTGCTCAGTAATGTGTTTCTTTTGTAATAGCTTTAAAAACCACATGGCCGAGTTAATTCGACTCATCTTCTAAAATCCCTTATACCATATGTTTTATAATACAGGTAACCTAGGCTCTGTGGCGCACTGGATGCATCGCATTCTTAATTCTTTTGTCTATCCTTTTCGCAGCTAGGAGCCGTGCCTAATCTATTGTTACCCGCGTTTTTTTCGGTTTGCCTGATTTTGCCCTAAGGGTATTATGTAATAGTAAGTGACGAGACACATATGGGAGAACATGATTGGTAGATTTTGCTTTGGTATGATGGAACGAGGGTCCGAGGGTACATGAGTTTGAGGGAGTGGTGTGAGAAGCTATTTTGTCGTAATTGACGTGTTTTGTCACCCACGGGGAGGAGTCCTGTGCGCGGGTGAGAGTCGGGGAAGTCTGGGGACTTGCTGCATGAGAGTGAGTGCATCCACCCCAACTCTAGCTGCCACTGTTTCTGCTGTCATGAGCGGGAAGTGCAGACGGCCGTCGTGTGGACACAAATTCCTCCGGGAGGCAGGCAACAGGATCTTCAATTAAAATAACTGTAAGTCTGAAACATGCCAGTTTGCGGGGGGTTTCTACAACTGTTTAATTTTTGTATAGGCAAGTCTTTCAGATTAAAGTTTGACTTTCTAAAAATCAGTGCTTTCAACTAAAGTGAACATTTTAAATGCAAACAATTTCTGACACGAAAATTACCATTTCAAATTGAATGATTTCTTTTAGTTCGGAAACTGAACGTATATATTTTTCAGCAAAAACTGAAATGTGTTTAATTAGTAGTCATATGTCATAAACGCCCTCTTTTGGCAAGTAACAAAAGTCGGCCATTTTATGTCAGCCATGTCGAACTTTGAGGAAGCCTATATTGTTGGGTATTTCTCATTGATCGGTACCACCGTGTATTTACGGCATATATTTATATTGGGATGAAAATGAGAACTACTTTAGCGTGGCTATATGTTTTGATAATCAATGGTTTATGCAACTTACGCATTTTGCTAACAAGCGGTCATAAGTAATGGTTGCTGGTTAAATGGAAGTATTGTACAAAGCAGAGGTATGAATCATTCTAGCACTGGACATTATTATGCTAGTAAATGGCTATTATGGTAATTGGAGATATCGAGGAGATATCCGGTTGCTGTTTTTTTTTTTTTGCGAAGTCTATTAATTGGTAAACCAAATAGTGTGATTATTGTCATTTTAAGATGTCGTGTGCTTTACAAAATATAAAGTTAAAGCGTACAAGTTATACTTGGGTTGAATATATATTTATGATTCGGTGTAACTGTATTTCAGACGTAATCAAGCCATCACGTGCCCTTGCACCCAGACCGGGCGGTAACAGTTCGGTTTCCTGGTCTCCTTCATCGACGTCGCCGAGCATCAAGGATCGCAACTACAACCACCTCAGCTCGGGCATCGACGTCCTACCGTGTAACCTCGACAGCGGGTCTTTCGATGAACTCGCGCTTCAAAAATCAACGTTATCGCGATCGCGTCGTCAAGGCAACCGGGTTGTATTGACGCTGCACACTGCGCTGAACATTATCAACCGGCCATATGCAGGTTTTGATATCTGTACCGAAGATAGTTTGATGTAAACCCATAATTTCATTCATTACTTTTGACATATATATGACTAGTAGACAGAGTCAATCGGAAAGTATTTGATTGTTTATCCATCATCATGCCTATTTAAAGATTATTGTATTGAGGCAATATTTCACTGTTCAATTCAATTGATATGTGTATGTTATTGCGTTTCATTATAATCTGATTATTTCATGCATTCCTTTTAATTAAAGTTTCATTTTGAAACTACATAAATATTAGTTCCGATTTTTATTATTTATCTTATTTATGAAGAAACCCACTATGTGACAAACAGCATTCATCTTCTCTAAATACTCTTTACCTGGCGCAACATAGAATAAAATAAGTTAGCAGCTTTAGCTCCCCGGTGTAATTATTTTATTTACATGATTTATCTGCATGCTCTTTTTACACAGGTGTACCCAATTTATCAAGCCAGTGAGGCATTTACGGGTAAACCTTCTTCTGCATTGTTTATACTTGACCCGTGCTCGTATTGGGCATTCTCATTTGACTCATGCATACTTATTTGCACTAGAAACTCCACCTCAATGCATGTCATGTAATTATACACTAACAATTAAACACATTCTCCTTGAATGTGTTGAACTTGCAAATATTCGTATTAACTTTTTGATTGTCCTGGCCTCAAGACATTATTTAGAGATATTTCGCGATTATGTGTTACAAACTTTCTAAAGAAGATCAATCTTTACACTTGATTTTAAGTGGAAAACTGATCGTATCCCAATCACAACATGTATACCCTTGGGCAACGTATTTTATTCCAATTGCCTAGTCTTTCGGAGGAGACTTTAAACCGTCGATCCCGTGTAAAGGAGAGTCACACCATTGGCACGTTAAAGAACATGCTTCTCTTTTCATAAAGAGTAGGGAAGTTATTCCGAGGAAGTAGTTAACATATTGATTTATTTCTGATTTATAATCCTTCTCAAATTCTGTAAATCACATTAGGGAAACTTGAATGGTATAATCTTTTTAGATGAACTGTTCGACACTTATATGACACTCAAGTGTTAGTGGTGTCGATAATTTCTTATCAGTCAATCAATCAACCAATCATTGTTTATACTTACATCTCTGCAATACTCATGTTGTGCCGCTTTTTATTAATCGTCGCTATTGCCGATCAGTCACTATTAATATTTTCCTATGTGAAGTCATATGTTGATATAATACATGTTTCAATTTTGTATATTTTTTAGTTATAGATTCGATGTACTGGTGTCATGACGCGACCCATCGACATCGCCTGGCCCGCCAATGCCAAGGAGATCGCGCGGGAGATCCTGGATTATGTCACGGACGGCGACACACGCCCTCTCCTGGTCCATATGCCTTCTCCGTCAGCAGCCACGTGCGTCTGCGGAGCGGAGTAGCCGTTAGGCCTATGCATCGGTGCGTTACCGCATCGTTACTCAGATCCTGTACAGTTGTATTCTCTCCAGGGATAGCTACGAGGGTATCTACTCGTAGGACGCCAACAACTCCTTTACGCAGTTTGTCACCAAGAGGGTTACAGAGACCTACCATTGGCTGACCAACAAGTACACCATGGATAGCGTCGTCAAGGTGAGCTTGAAGGGTGAACTCTCCCGTGAGCATTGGCGTGAAGATGTGTAGTTCGCCAATGTGGTTTTCAGGAAATGGTAATGTAAAAGTTAAAGGTCCGTCTCATTGGTGGAGATGTCGCAAGGACAGCATAGATAAGTTACAGAGACTTACAGGAGACTTGAAAAAAAAAACACATTCGAATTCACGATGACCCGTCTAGTCTCGCAACGACTCGGTCTCAAACAAGCCACATATTTCTAACATTTTACAAGGCATAAACTCAGCAGTAATTTACATCTTGGGGAATCATAATTCATAATGATTCATTAATGTATGAAGGAAAGCGAGAATTCCATAAGAGTTTCCAAAGAAACAAAGAGTTTATTAACGGTCCTACTGTTCTGCATTGTCCTTCAGGTGAATGAGATCTTTACTGGCCGCACGGTCAAGGCGCCCGCCCTGAACCTCTTCTTTCGCGATGACCCGCGATCGCCACGGCCAAGGAAAACGACGAGTTGGTCGAGCAGTGGCGCAAGCATGTGGAGAGCGACCTTGATGTCAAGTGTTGCAGAACTCCCCACTTTGCGAAGCACAGTGACGAGTAGGAGGAGAGCATCTACGGCTTTATGGGCAAGCTGACACTGCAGCGCTGCCGCACGTTCCAGTTAGAGAAACTCAGCAGTAATTTACATCTTGGGGAATCATAATTCATAATGATTCATTAATGTATCATAATGAAAGCGAGAATTCCATAGGAATTCCGTCGTCGGCGGGGACGCTACTCTACGAAGCGCCAAAGCAGGCCGAATTAAAGTAGAATGAGTGAGGGAGCTCAACAAATGGACACTAGGCTAAATCTTCCTAAAGGAGTGGTCACTATAGACTGTAGGATGGACTTTGCCACGACTTAACGAATGATGAGTGAGGGAGATAATTAATCCGCGCAGCCAGCTTGACAAATGAACAAGAAATCTCTCCTACCAGAGATGCCATTATAGGATGGACTTTTGCGAAACTTGACAAAATGGTAAGGGAGAGAGAGAGCCCGCTGAGCTAGCGCAACAATCTTGCCTAAAATGAAGGTCACGGTGAATTAATGGATGGGCTTTGGAACGATTTGAAGAGAACGCGCAGAGGTAGCTCAACTAATCAACGCTACATCTGTCCTTAAGGAGAGGTCATTGAAGGGTGGACTTTCCCCACAGAGGAACACCGGGGTAACTCCACACATGTCCTATATAAATATCGGTGACACATCTCTCTCTTGATTAAGTTGCGAGCTTTAGTATTGACTGATCAGAAATAACCGCCAATCTGAATTGTTTACATGCCGAACCAGCGGACTGCATCTCCTTTGGGGTATTGAGCACTAGTTTATCACTGATGCAGGGGAACAAAAGGTATTTTGTATCCACCCATTGGACTGTCAGTATAGACATGCTCACCGTAATAGCGGATCATATTCAGATATGCCTAGAACGAGTATTTACCTAACTTGTGACATATGACTCAAGTCATAGATGTATGTGTTATGTCACACAAAGAAGAATGTTTCATTATCATGTATGTATATTATGAAACTGATATGTGAGCCAAGAATCTGGAGGTTGAGATTTTGTACGTCGTATACTGTGTAAAGTTTACTTGAAAGAGTTTGGATTGATGAAAAAGAACCAGGGGTATGGGGCATGGGAAGAAGGATTATTAAGTTGATAAGTATCCTGACTGACTGGTTTACCATGATATGCAATTGATACAAAGAGCTCAGTACAGAGAACTGTGTGGCACTCCATGATCGCCTACGTCACACGACAAAGCACCCAGAGAGAGAGAGAGAGAGATAGTATATCAAGCAGTCATATTAACATAAGATAGCTTGGACAGACCACAAGGCATATCATGATCGTTGAATTATTTCACGAAAAGTTAAATTGCATGCATGAATACTTTTGAACAAAGAATGATACGACCTCTCTTAACCCTAATACTACCGGGGTATTTCAAAGCATATTAGGTTGGGGGGGGGGGGGGCATTATGGCCATGGGCCGCCCGATTCCCTCATTTTTTTTTTATAAGGGTCAAGAATTATGTACTCTACCAGTTGTATAGCTAAATATACGAAAGTGCCTTTATGTTTTTAATTCAATAATGTATGCTCATTTATGCAAGAAATCACTAGATAAAGCCTTAGAAATATATATTTCTGGTACAGATATCTTTAAAAAATCCCTCATCAATTCCCGAAAAAAGGATAGGTTGTGGTAATTATTTCTTACGTATTTCATTGTTTTTCGTCAAGCGCATTTTGCGATTTGGGTGTAAGTGTGCGTGAATGTGGGTGTATGTGGGTTTTTGTGTGTTGTAATTATTCACACTTCCTATAAGAAAAGTATTTACATAAAATGGGAAATCTCCTGCATGATTTTGTCTATATGGTTGTGCTCAGTCATATAGAGAAATAGCGAAATTTCAGTCACATGTGTTTGGTAAACGTAATCTGGTATTTACACGGTAGGTCCGATCGTCATAAATTTGGTATCAAAATGCGCGAAAAGGATCAGAAAAAAAAAATCGTGTTCGTTTTGAAATATTGAGGTGTTCGGAAGTACCGACAAATAAATGACGGGTGGTGGGGGACTAATGCACCCCCGTGAGTATTAGGATTAAAGGATTATGTGAGGCACGTTGAATTCTCAATTCTCAATAAGGGAAAGTCGTCCCATGATGTATTAGTGTAAGAGACCGGCGGCATGGATCATTCTTCGACACATATCCCCGTCACACACACGCCTGAGTTGCAAGTAATAGCATGTGAAGTGCACAGTATTGATGCAAGAACACAACATGGAATTCATTCTCTATAAGAAGCAGAATAATTGTGGTTGTATTTAATTGAGGAAAGCAATGTTTGAGCAAACTATTTCTCTCTCAAATGACATTCTATTGCATGCGAATCTCCAACGATATAAGCTATCCATCATGTACATTGTATATCTATATATTCATGTTATCAGAATCAGTGTCGGCGTGTGTAAAATATCTAATTGGTGATTCAAATGGCCTAGCTTCTTTGCATTGTAGAGTGTACAGCGCGGTTTTTCTTGATTTCCCCCGAGATGTTCCTTCACATATACATATGATTCTCTCTGCTTGTGATCTGCGTCGGGTTTCACTGAAACTCCTTGCGTTGGACGCAAGGACGACGCAGGGAAGGATTGTAGAAGTTTGCAAGCAAGCTGCCAACTCCACGTAGAAAAACACGGATGGCCGGTTGTGACCATGGCATAAGGCATCCCTAGTATAAATGTACTTATCTTTTAAAGGATGAATAAATAAGAACTTAATCAGTTATATTTCTAAGCGTTTAATAAAGACAGCATTATAAAAGAACAGGTATGTATTTTTAATTTTTAGTTCTTGAAATAAACCTAATATCCCTCATTCTCATTTTAAATTTTATATTGTAATAAATTATTTTACTTTCTTACTCTGATTTTACATCAGACATCAGACATGACATTTTTTATATTCAGGAGAGTTTTTGTCGACAATTGCCAAAGTGTTGCATCACTGTTTGAATTGAGTTTTGATTAGGACAATTCTCTGCATCCACAATACAGTGTATAGATATTTGAATGTTTCCTTCATCAAAACAATGAGCATTTACATGATTATACATGGACCAGTTTCATCATTACCGTATTGATATATGTCATGAATTTGAAAATGTTGATGCATTCAAGAATAAAAAATATATTTGTGGGGAAAATAAGCAACCGTCTACGTCTGCTTATCTGAATATGGAGTACCGAAGTGTGACGCCATTTGAGCATTATTGTTAAGACAATACGGGCAGAACAAGCAGCGGTGATTACAACGGGGAATGTAATTGAGAATGCCGGACACTAGCCCGGTATACAGTATCGGACAGGTAAACCTCTCAGTTGAGTGAGTTTGTTTAGAGCCAATTTGTCTTGACAACATGTTCATATGACGACACCACTTCGGTACTCTATATGAACGAATGCTTGCATCGGAAGAGAAAAGAACAACGAAGATGGCTTTAGAGAAACAGAGGGGGGGGGGGGGGGGGTAGAGAGAGAAAAAGAGAGGAGGAGGGAGAGAAAGAGGTGGAGAGAGAGGAGGTTGGGAGAGAGAGAGAGAGACGGAGAGAAAAGCGAGCGCCATGGAAAAGTAGTAACATTTATCAATTATCTCAGCATAGAAGATGTCATATCATAGTTCACGTAACTACAAGATTGTATCAGATTTATAGGGGTCTCGGGTCACTTTCAGGATACATTTGGGCAACAAATCCCCCCTCCCCCATGTGATTTTTTTTTCATAAATTGCACATTTCCTCATATCAAAAAGAAAATTACCTAAGTAATAGATAGAAACTTGTTGACAATCTGCAAGTATATATGTTTAATACTCTATGAAAACGTACCAACATCAGCAATCGGTCTGTTGGCTCAGTTGGTAGAGCGTCAGACAGATAACCTGAGGGTCATGAGTTCGATTCCTGACATAGATGCTCTTTTGTTTTTTTTTTTCTCGTTGATTTGAAACTAATAGTCTATACGCTAAAATCACCAAGCAAAACCACCGACGTCTTATAGCCTAGTGGTAGGGTAAGCGCCGGGACTACCTCACACTCGTGCTAGCGAGCACGGGTTCGAAACCCGCTAACTCCAAGGTTGCAAAGCCAAGGTTCAAGGATTGTCGGATGGCCCGGCAAAGGCATTGGGATCGCCCTTGTTCCTCCCCTAAAGAGTTGGAGTCTATAGTTCTTATAGGCTATAGTTTTTAGGAGGTAGGAAGGGATACGCGATGGGCCGGTCGCCATACCAGAAGGGAACTAATGGTAGTCGGTAAAGGGTGATGAGCCCGAAGTCACGACACCTGAACTCCTGGCAACCATCGCTTAACCTTTTATTTTTTTGTTGTTGAACTATTGACTTTAATTGTTGTTTTCCTTCTATCTTTGATGACAACAATCATCCAGAGCCTTATCATGTTTGTTGTTCCGTTTTTCATTATTCCATATTCCTCTTCTTATTACTTTTCTGCCCGGTTTTTTGTCCATTGATTTTCTACACTTTCCTGGAGCATGTTGCATATAGGTTTTAAATTCTACCTTACCATCAATGGTAGCTACCGAGAAAACCTATCTGCAACATGACCCTGATCTCTGATATCATCCAATCTTTCTTATTTGCACAGAGTAGAGGGTATCCTCAACCAGCAAGGCTATCATTCAATCCTACTGCGGAAGGCCTTCCCTTCAGGGAAACGCCTGATCGGAGGAGGGTTCGTTTTCCAGTAGAACAATGACCCAAAGCACACGTCACGACTATTCAAAGAATATGCAAAGGCTACTTGAAGAAAACGGAAGAGACACAAGTCCTATCAATCATGGATTGGCCGCCCCAGTCTACAGATTTCAATCCCCTTTCTTGTCATTTATGTTTTTGAATAATAAAAAAAGAGGTTTCCATGCAAGTTAAACACTAAATATCGTTTAATTTTATTTGCGTGTTTGACTTCTAACTAGGAAAAGGAAAAATGAATGAAGTTACGCATTTAACCCTGTATAATGGTGAAAAGCTCTGAATATCTAGATTACGCGAATGTAATAAAAAGGTTAGCATTTTGAGAAAATGCCATATTGACTGGTAGGCAGCGATTTAACAGAGTATAACTTTGTTTGCATCAAGGATAAAATGTACATTCTTATATACTATTCACTTTAAAACGAAACTTAATTGAACTATGCCCTGAGCCTGAATATCAATAAAGCCTACCAATTATACACTGAATGCAGGTGTTCCTAAACTTTTGGAGTTCAGTGTATCTCTCTTACTTTCTCCCCCACTACATATTACTCTTACTTCCTCTCGATCTCCCTTTACGGTACACACAGCTGGCCACCATACCGTACCGGATAGGCATGGGCGGAAATCCCGGGGGGGGGGGGGGGGGACGCGTCCCCCCACCATTTCGAAGGGGGGGGGGGGGCACAATATCAAATGTCCCGGCCCCCCCCCACTATTTTCGGTCGCGTACCTCCACGAGACTGGGCGGATTATTTTTTTTTCGAAAAACCTCATACCCCCCACTGCATTTTCAGAGACTGGGCGGGATAAAAAAAAAATGAAGGAAAAAAACACCTCCCCAAAATCCCATCACTACCCCCCCCCCCCGCTCAGCTACTTCTTGAGGAAAAACATGTCCCCTCCACCTTCGGGGAGCGATTTCCGCCCATGTTTTATAGTGAAGCTGATTACTTTGTTGATGTTGATTTGATATTCCTGTTTAAAGAGAAAAGTTTAGGCGACGTTCCCTCCCAGATTGATTGCCAGATTGATATGCCGACAGATATGAGATATCGCAAAACCATAATCTTCATCATGATTACTGGTATTTGTTGTGTGGTTGTTTCTTGGTAGTAACGAAAGTGAGGATTTCAATTATATAGCTGTTCTCGTTGTCTTGGAATGACGCTAGGATGCCTACGGTGATACCTCTTTGACTACATGTTGAATTGTTCAAGTTAAATAATGTGAAAATCTGACTCTCTTTTCAGAGAAAGATTCTGCTAAACGCCTTTCCAAAAAATAGAGAAGAGAACGCATAAACAAATATGCTGTATTATGGAGGGGTAAATAATTTAATAATCAGTGTGAAGATCTGCTGCATTTCAGAATCTTATTCCGTACGCAGGCCAACAATAGTCTGGATCTAATTCGACTGGGACATCTAGCTTCAGATAATTAAAGACTGAAGAATATGACAGGGAGGAGGGCGAGAAAGACAGAGACAGAAAGCGAGAGAGAGAGAAGGGGGAGGGAGGGAGAGAGAGAGAAGGGGGAGGGAGGGAGAGAGAGAGAAGGGGGAGGGAGGGAGAGAGAGAGAGGGAGGAGAGGGAATGTGGGGGAGAGGGAGAGAGAGAGAGAGAGAGAGAGAGAGAGATAGAGAGAGAGAAAGAGAGAGAGAGAGAGAAGGGGGGGGGGAGGAGATTATATATCAGCTTAGTACAGTACATGTATTGCCAGTTTTGTTAAACCATCAATAGCATAATTGATAGACTGCTGGCTCTGTAGGATGTTTCACCAAGCTGTTCGTAAGTTACGAATGACTTTACGAACGACTGGTTATTCCTTCTTGTGCTGAATGCGATACATGTACCACACTTTGTTCATTGAGAATCTGGTTTAGCACAAGAAGGGATCACCAGTCGTTCGTAAAGTCGTTCGTAACTTACGAACAGCTTGGTGAAACACGCCCCTGGATATCAATTTACAGATAACACCAACAAACATTGTTTCCTCTTGTTGACTGTTGTTTCAGTAAATAAAGTGCCTGAAAGATAAATATCCTGAGAGCTTGAAGTTGATACCTTGTAAACAAAGAAAAGAAGAGCAAAAAGAGTCTCCTGAACATTAAATTTACATACATATGTCAAGTTTATTATTATGATTTCAAAATTGAGTAACATTTGAATGACCGTTAAAATTAGATCATAAATATGTACCCTGGTATGAAAGGACTTCACAGAAATACAATGAATTAAGTTAACAAATACGTTAACGATCGCTGCATGTAATTTAGAAACAATTTGTTTGTTGAGAGTGAATGAAAACCTTATAAAAAGTTGATTTGAATAAAGGAAATAAATATCTGAGAAACATACAGGCAAAAGTTTGAGATCAATCACACATATCATATGGAAGTTGAGTTTTATTTACAAATCATAATTGCACATATAATTTTCATCATTAGCTTTGTGATTTTCTTTAAATCCCAAAATTATGCATGACACAAATTCAAGAACATTAACAATTTGTATATCACTACTGATCATTCCACTTATTATCAGTTTCCTTCTCCTAAAAGGTTCTCTTTTGTCATTAAATGAACGCACGAGCATTCACGATAGACACGATAAAATACCCTCTGATATACATGTACACACAGCTACATGACTTCAGCAAGTATACGCAATGATGTTATGATAGCATGTCACTGCCTAACAAGCATTGGACTTAAGTCAGAACAAATGAATGCAGAACTGAAGTCTCTGAATACTATTTATCATCCATTCTGTTGCTGATGGTAGGAGGGTTTCTGTTGAATCATTTGATCACTCCAATACACTAAAAACACTGAATATGAATCAAATTAAATAAACTGTCAACATGGAACTACACATAATTTCATGTAAATCCTAATATTGCATAATCATTGCTTGAATAATTGACAATTTTCTGAACTCATGAGTCATCCTGAATGATAGCAATGATACATCAAATGATATAACACAAAAAATGTAAACATACACATGGAAACATACTTGCATCTTTGAGCACAATATACGTCTGCCTGCACAGTGCAAAAAAAATATTTCACGAAATTGCATATTTCAACTGTCCCTTAAAGTTACTGGGGTGCCAGTATCGATGGGGAAGAGAAGTGCGTGCGGGCTTTACGAAAGGCCTGTTGACCTGTACACATCTCTCGCGAGTAGACTGGTAGCAAGAAAGAGTTTCCATATTTGTTTTTTCACACATATCAGAATGAAAGAAATATATTGTTTCTTTGTGACATCTTAAAGGCCCATGGTTCTTTCTAGTTCACTGGGCCCATATAACTGAGCTCTCATGGCACGATATCATTTATAGAGGGCGCTGCGTTCGGCAGCGGTTCTATCAGCCCCACCTTCATGATAGGTAAAACTTTGACAGTCGTGATCACGCATGCGTGCGTTATCAGCAGCATGGCCATCTGACCGATCCTTCAAGTAGCTTCCGTCAACTTCATGGAGTTCGATCTCTTATGTTACCAGTCTGACCAGCATGTAACACGCGCGAGCGATGTGTACAGGTTAACGGGCCTTTTGAAAAGCCTGTATGCACATCTACTCCCCATTGATACTGACAATCGTGCACTTTTAAGCAAACAGCTTACTAAGTTGTAAACAGAAATATTTACAGTGTTTATTTTTAAGCCTGATGTCATGAGGATAGACACTGAACTAGTTGTGCATTATACCCTATGGGAGAAATACACATTTTCCAAGAGATTCTTTAGTGTTAAGCAGGGTCTTTTTTTTTTTTGGGGGGGGGGGGGGAGGGGGGGGGGGTAGGGAGTTGTTGTTACACCCACAAATGTAATCATCGCCCACAAATGGAGTAACACTTTACCCACAAATGTAATGATACTTAATGGTAACTTATTCAATTACTCCTTTTTTCTACGACCATTGAATTCCAGGGTATCTGTGGATGTTAGAATATTTACACAATTAAAAAAAAAAATCGTCTGTGTGCTGGACCATTTTGACTGATTCGTCAGTTCGTGAGACAACCGACCAATCATTTATTTGCGACATGTTGCATCCACATACTTGGTTTCAACATCATCCTCGTAGAAGATGGACATGAAAAAGTCCAGACCAAAGGACAAAAAAAACAAACAAACAAATTGACTTGTTTACTATCAGTAGCAGCTTCCGGAATTCTGTTACACAAGTAAAAGGTTATCCAGGTGCCGACTGCAACTCTGATCATGTCATTGTAGTATGCTCCATTCAAATGAAGTTAAAGAAATTAGTACATTCAAAAAAGGCTCGAAGATTTGACTTCTCAAAATTAAGAAACAGGGAACTGGCCCAACAATTTAGCGAAGCTGTAAAAACAGAATTAAAAAAGAAGGAGCAAACAGATTTTTGATAGCTTCCAGAGGCCACTTGTCAGTGCCACAGAAAGATTAGTACCAAACATCGTTCCATGCATGAAACAAGAATGGATGTCAATTGACATTTTGAACTTAATGCACGATAGTAGAAAGGCAAAAGGGGACACTGAGAAATACAGAAAATTAGATTGAAATATTAGAAGTAAAAATCATACCGCAAAGACTGATTTTTTTTGACAAACAATGTGAAGAGCTGGAAAGATTGGAAAAGACAAATTCCCAACTCGTGCATAGTAAAGAACGCCAGGTAACAGGGCTTAAGAAATGTGCACAGCAAAGCTGCATTAAAGACAAAGGGGGAAATATGATCATGGAGAATGAAGGAATACTTCAACGCTGTGAAGAATATGTAACAGAACTGCTTCAGGATGATGGGCGGCAGAAACCAGACAAAAACAAAGATGATGGGAATGTAATATTGGAAAAAGAAATTTCCCATTCTCTTGGAAGTATGTCCAGGGGAAAGGTAGCTGGGCCAGATGATCTTACAGCTGAAATGTTCGCTGCATTGGAAGACTTTGGCATGTTGGGGTGAAACAAATAACAAGTCTTGCAAACAGAATCTACAATAAGGGTCACTTTCCAACAGCGATGGTCAAATCTGTCTTTATTGCTATTCCAAAGAAATCTGGTGCAAGTCTCATGAGTCACCTGACAAAGCTGATTCTTCGTGTGTTACTTAATCGAATACGTGGTAGAACCTTTGGTGAAATACCAGAAGAACAGTATGGATTTAGGCCTGATAAGGGTACAAGGAATGCCATTCTCATTATACGTATGTTATCTGAAAAGGCAATCCTGAGGCAGTCAGATCTCTGTGTACGCTTCATTGATTATGTGAAAGAATTTGACAAGGTCCAACATCAAGCACTACTGAAAGTACTAAAGTCACTGGACATTGACGGGAAAGAGATGGAATCGATCAAAAACCTTTATTGGAATCAGCTTGCAGCTATCAAAACTGATGGGAAGTTAAGCAAATGGCTCAATGTAGAACGTGGTGTTAGGCAAGGTTGTATTCTTTCTCCCGATTTATTCTCTATACCGAAGCCATCATGTGGTCCATACGGGAAATGGACGGCATTAATATTGATGGAGTCAACTTAAGAAATGTCATATATGCAGATGATACGGTCATGATTGCTCACTCTGAAGAGAAATTACAAGCTCTCATGGACACAGTTGGCACAGAGAATACGAGGAAAGGCAAGTTATTAAATCGTAAACAGTCCTTTTGTCTTGTCTTCTAAAAAATATCTCCGGTTCGACCATGCAGAGTAAAAGTAAATGGTGAAAACAGATAGATGAGTTCACATATCTAGGCAGTGCTGTTACGTCTGACGGAAGGTGTGAGAAAGAGATGAAAAGCCGAATTAGGATTGCGACGTCTACATTCAAGAAAATGGAGAGGATACTGACAACTCGATCTATCACTCTCCCTTTAAGACTTAGATTATAACATTGCTAGGTTACAAATGATCCACGCTTCTGTCTGGATCGGAATGCTGGACTATAAGTAAATCTATGCAACAGCGTTTGGAAGCCACGGAAATGTGGTTTCTCCGTAGGATGACGATAGTATCATGGACTGATCATGTTACAAATGAAGATGTCCTAGAAAGAGCAAAGTCATCCCGAAAGTTACTTCAAACAATTGCTATAAAACAGAAAAGTTTCCTAGGCCATATCCTTCGCAAGAATGTTCTTGAGAAAGTCGCCCTTACTGGTGCCGTTCAGGGACGAAGGTCAAGAGGACGACAGAGACTGACTTTCCTCTCTAGGCTCAGAGATGCCACTGGCAGAAAGCCCCTCGATATTGTACGCCACTGCCAGCAAAAAAAAGAATTTATTCTGACACGCAACGTCAGATTCTGACAAGCTACTCCAATTGATTGAGTACTAGTATTAGGGTGTGTGGATGCGGACGGTGTTCAGGTCCGATGACGTCATATTGAAGCTTTGCGCACGCCCCAAGTTTTGAGTAGGCCAAGGGGTGATAGTTTTTCGTAAAGACGGGAAATCCCCTGTAAGGGCGCACACAACTTAGTCAAATATGCGTATCCCCCCAAAAGCGTACCAAAGTTGACAGCATGAACAAATATTCATGTAAAATCAGTTCCACATCTTGGAGAAAAAACTTTCACATAAGTATAAAGGGTAAAAATTATTGCTCCAGAGCACTGCAATAGTTCTGCACACGGTACGCTCCTGATTAAATTCATGGGGTCTTGGTAGCCTGAGTTTCAGACCTGCCTTCACATTTTCATGAGGTAAAGATAAATGATTGAACTATTGGTGACAAAAATGTATTTAGCCTCATCATTGACATTTACTTCTCACGATTTTTTCAATTCTCATTTTTAACACATAACCCCATGGGGAAAGAATTAGGGGCTTGTGACTGTCAACGCGTTCTCGATTCAGGTACTTGACCTGCGGCATGCGTAGAGCTTCTATATGACGTCATTGGACCTGAACGTCGTTCACGTCCATACAGATTTTAAAAGCACCCTGCAGTCACTGGCCCCGAGCGTCTGACGTCACGACATGTACAGTCGACCGCAAAACCACATTTTACTTTGTACGTGTTGAAAACAACGAATAATTTTTCACTTTTGATCGATAATAGCTCAAAGATTAATAATCGAATAAAGCTGATTAAAAAAAATGTGAGGTTTGGGGATGACGGCATCTTGGGGATATTCCTGAACTCCAAAGCCTAAAGCACTTTCCTTTAAAAACAAACCGAACACACATACACACAAATACACAAAGACACATAATGATATTTCACACATACACATTTGCTACTTTGATGGGGCTATTTGTAATAAACACACAAAAAAGTAAGTCCCCTCCCCCTAGGCAAAGAAAACTTCAAATAATAACGTAATATATTTAATTAACTATTATATAGTTTAATAATGTATATATGTTGCTCATTGTGGATAATTGGCGAGTGATAATCATTTGTTTCGCAATGTATGGTCAACAGATTTGAAAAAAAAGATCCCGACGTTTCGTGCGCCGCTGCAACACTTCGTCAGGTGTGATACGAAATTATAATAAGTAGGGGTTTAAATACCCTGTGGTCAGTGCCGCTCACTAACCGAAAACCTGCTCGTAAATGGCCCAATACTAATGGCCGGCACATCCGGGTACTTAAGCAATAATAGACCGCTGATGCCGCTCTCATCGTCGGGCGGTAACAAGTTACCGACAAAGAACAAAAGGACAAAGTCTTTGTAATGCATGACTGAGTGGATTAATGTGATTTTCACACGGAAAATAGTCAATAAGTTAAGGAACAATCCTGTCAAATCATTTTGATCAAAACATCGTCGATAAAAAGTTATGCTATTTTGCAATTAGGATTTCTGTCAAATTTTGAGCAAAGAAAACTTAGACTCTTTACGAAAATGCTGGAGTTTTACATCTACGATTGAGCAATGCGCACGCGCAGTTCACGCTGCGTGTCGGGGGATGAGTATTTCTCGCAAATGTAGGCTTATCATTGTCAAAAGCTAATGACATTCCGCACTCTTGACCGATACGCTTATGTAGGTATTAAAGTAAGAGCTTAGGCGTATTTTGTGTATTTTCCACAATCTCTTTCAATTGTAACATTGATCTTTATGTTTTGCACTAAAATGCTCCAGCAAGAAAATGTATTAGAAGAATTCACAAGCTTACGGGTAAATAACCTTCCGTAATTTTGGAATACGTCTATTCTTACACAGTTACAGAGGCATGTATACCCATAGATGGTTCTGACGTAGTCATGTCTACACCCATACATCAGCTCACTTCTCGGTTGTATTGCAAAGTAGTCACAATTATCACGTTTATACAGTTGGGCTAGGACAATCGTAAGACACCATTGGCACTGCCTCTAGCACAAGCAGGTGCCTCACAGCGAACCACACCGGTTGTATTGCCAGCTACCTCCCGTAACGCACCGGTAGTCGGCTAGGCTGCTCCCATACCGAACCCACGCACGCCTTGTACTCGCTTTGCCAATGGACCATTCCGATATTCGAGGGGTCAACTATGGGGTTGCTTTTGTTTTTTCACGACACAATTAGCCGTGCGACGAAAAATGAGAAAATGAAATTTGGAACATAGTTAGAATGTACTTTGATAAATCACATACTGCAATTTATTTTTTGGAGCAACTGCTACAAATATGGAATTTAAAGCATTTTTTAAAAGCTTTTTTTAGTGCTATGTTTCATCCTTATTTCCATGATGTTCTATGACATGAAACTCCACAAAATATAATTACAAATGAGAACAACTCTTTCCTGTTAACATAATGTTGAGATTTTGTTATTTGGAGTTATTTTGAGCGAGATAGCGCAATTCTGACAAGACACTTCCCCGGCGGTTTCACGGAATACACGATTCGATTCAGCGGAATTTGAGTACACCGAAGAAATGCTTTCGCCCGCATGGCAAGCCGTTTGAACACTTATTCATTTTTCTTGATATTACGAATTCGATTTCTTGTTATCAAGAATTTAATTTCTTGATATCAAGAAATGGTTTTGTGTAGTTAAGCAATGGCAATTCTTGATAACAAGAAATCGAATTCTTGATATGAAGAAGTCGAATTCTTGATATCAAGATTACGATTTCTTCATATAAGAAATTCCATTGCTTGATATCGAGAATTCATTTCTTGATATCAAGAATTGTTAAGTGATTTATTTCGAGCGCAAAATCATTGCAAGAACCAATTTGGATATCGAACTCAAAAGATGCGCAGAATTGAAATTCATAGTTGATTTCCAGCGTATGGCAAGCCGTTTTAACATTTATTCCTTTTTCGTGATATCCCGAATTCGATTTCTTGATATCAAGAATTCGATTTCTTTATATCAAGAACTGCCATTGCTTGACGACACAAAACCATTTCTTGATATCAAGAATTCGAATTCTTGATATCAAGAAGTCAAATTCTTGATATCAAGAAGTCAAATTCTTGATATCAAGAAATTTTTTTTTGTAGTTATTTAATTGCAATTGTTGAGATCACGAAATTCTATTTCTTGATATCAAGAAATTAATTCCTTGATATCAAGAATTGTTAAGTGATTTATTTCGAGCGCAAAATCATCGCAAGAACTGATTTGGATATCGAACTCAAAAGATGTGCAGAATTGAAATTCATAGTTGATTTCCAGGGCAAAAGTAATGCAGTATTTGTTTTCTGATTTCGAACTTAAAAGTTGCGCACAAAGTCGATTTCTTGATATCAAGAATATAAGAAATCGGCTTGTTTTGTATTTCTGCTTAAAAGTTAAGCAGAAATTCATTGGATCTGATTTCTTACTCTACATTTCATCTCAAATTCACCCCAGCGTTTATATCATCCATCCGTCACCACGCTCGTTAATGGAGATGACCTCTCGTTAACGAGGGGGCTAGAAGGACACACAAAGAGGGTGAAGGAATGGAGAGAGTAGGGAGAGAAATATTAAGAGTTAGAGCGAGAGAAAGAGAAAGAAAAAGAAAGAGCGAGAGAGAGAGAGCGAGAGAGAGTGAGAGAGAGAGAGAGAGTGAGGAGAGAGAGATAGAGGGTATGTTTCTGATGTGTTTGAAAACGGTTTAATGGAGAATGCAACCTCCAAAAAATTGATGCGTTCGATAAACTCGAAAATCGTCAATAAGTTACGATTAGTCAAATCTTTTTTCTTCTTTTCATTCCATCCCAACATAATCCATTCCATGCACCTCCCACAGTCACCACTCCGTATATCCACCAACATATTATGTAATAAACACCTGCCAGTGTTGCACATTGTTGTTGCATGACTGTGTGATCCATTATACATCATTTCTTCGAATAATGAGTGAGGCTAGTGTTTCAATAGAAACTAATTGTAACTTTGGGTCTTAATCATTGCAATCTTACTTTGTTATTCTGATAAGTAGTTCCTATATGACATAATGATTACTGCCACATTAAAATTCAGTAACGAACTACTTAAGTATTTTGCGTGATGATACTCATCCATTCTTTTAGGTTTTTCATTGATAAAAACAATACCATCAAACAAAACTGACGCGGATACTAGCCCTTATCAGAATAACAAAGTAAGATTGCAATTACAATTAGTAGGCCTACACGAGTTCTATTGAAACACTAGCCTCACTCACCATTCGAAAAAATGATGTATAATGAATCACACAGTAGCCCTTTTCTCATTGTCAAAAATTTCACTTAGCCCCGGCAATTGCCGTGCTAAGCCCCCCTTTAGCCCCACCTGTTTTCCCGGGTTAAGCTTAGCCCCGTTTCTGCATGTTCTCACTGTGTTTTTGGAAAGTGGGCTAGCCCCAATGATAGTCCTGGACTATGTGGCACCGCAATTCGGTATGGTTAACACCGCAATGGCGGTGCTAACCTCGCATAGATATAGGGAGTGGTGGCTGTGCATGGGAGGTGCATGGAATGGCTTAATTTGGGGGTGGATTAGGAGAAAGTTATGTTGGTACGGAGAATGACCGTGGGAACAGACAGAGTGTGTGCATGCGTGAATGAGACTAAAAACGAAGAAAAAAGATTTGACTAATCGTAAATTAGAAGATTGAATTGAAGATTTTCGAGTTTATCGAACACATCATTTTTTTTGAAGATGCATTCTTCATTAAACCGTTTCCAAGCACACCAGGAACATACCCTCTATCTCTCTCTCTCTCTTCCTCTTTAATTCTCTCTTCTCTCTTTCTCTTTTTCTATCTCTTTCTCTCGCTCTAACTCCTAATATTTCTCTCCCTACTCTCTCCATGCCTCCGCCCTCTTTGTGTGTCCTTCTAGCCCCCTCGTTAACGAGAGGTCATCCCCATTAACGAGCGTGGTGACGGATGGATGATATAAACGCTGGGGTGAATTTGAGCTGAAATGTAGAGTAAGAAATCGGATCCAATGAATTTCTGCTTAACTCTTAAGCCAAATTCTTGATATCAGGAAATCGAATTCGTACGCAACTTTTAAGGTCGAATACTGCATTCCTTTTGCGCTGGAAATCAACTATGAATTTTAATTCTGCGCAACTTTTAAACTGGAAATAACTTGAACAACTGTGCAATACTTTTGTGCTTGATATCCAAATATTTTTTGCACTAGTCTTGCGTTCGAAATTAAGACATATCAATAATTCATTTCTTGATATCAAGAAATCGAATTCTTGATATCAAGAAGTCGAATTCGTGATATAAAAAATAGGAATAAATGTTAAAACGGCTTGCCATACGCCGTTAATTATAGTGCTAGGCTGAGACTTTTTAGTTCATTGTGCGTATCATTTCACCGTAATTTCCACCTGTTATGTGTTTCATTTCTTATCGCTGATTATGTCTGCACTGCCTCAAGCGTGTAATCCATGTGTTGTTTGGTTGCCATAACAAACGTTATGATTACCATTTTTAAAGTGCATGGAGCCGAGAGGAATGGCCAATCAATATCATTAATATTGGCAAAATGTCATTAATAATGTTCATGCAGAATTACCTGAGTAACTAATGCCCCCACCACACACACACACACACACACACAGCCTCTCTCTCTCTCTGTATGTTTCCCTCCTCTCACTCGGTCTCTGTCTCTGTCTCTCTTTATCTCCTCTCTCTTTCTCTCTCTCTCTCTCACACACACACGCGCACACACATATGTGTTATATATATAGATATACGCACATATTATATATATATATATATATATATACATACATATATATATATATACATACATACATATATATATACATATACACACACAAACACACAAACACACACACATACACACACATATATTATAGATACGTACACACATTCATGCAGAGTTTCCGGAAGAAAAGACATACGCATACCTTATAATAAGCGTGGAAAACCCCATAACTACTTTGGGAGCGTTCTTCCTTCTGTTCTATGCAACCACGGCAACTCAATCGTGTAGCATGTATTACTTCCCACATTGCATAAACACACGTACACACATACATGCACATACATTAACACACTCGCATTGTCACATATTTTACACTCCCAAATAAATCAACATTAGCGGGGAAAATCAGCCACTTTATTGTCAAAACACAATCGTTTTGTTTTATAGGTACGGTCTCCTTTTTTTAGATTTCACTTTGATAAGGCCATTCAAACATCAAACATCATACAGATAACTAACCACAATGTTTTGATATCGTATATCGTAACGTAACGTAACGTAACGTAACCAAACACAGATATAATAGATGTTAAAAATAACTTTTTACACTTTTGACACACAAACAAACAAAAAAACAAAGATACACATCTACTCAAAAACACTATACCTATTTACCTTTGCTGTGCCTGATAAAAATACTGGTGACATAATACACACATGGCGTATAAAGTTGTTAAAATTTTATCAAGTTCAGCTGGTTGATTAGTTGAGTGGGTTTCCTTTTGTGTGTGTGCACATGATTTAATTCAACGAGCAATGTTCCAGCAAAATAGTGGTTGGTTTTCCCAAAAAAATGTTGTTTTGGATGTGTAAAAATGAGACTATGTGAAGGTGAAAGTATGTGCATATAAGTGTATGTGTGTGTGTGCCTGAAAACTATTGTTATTTAACGAGCGTGGTGATGGATGGATGATATAAATGATTTGAGCTGAAATGTAATGTAAGAAATCGGATCCAATGA
>OZ022581.1:335156-345156 GCA_963669155.1 Arbacia lixula | reverse complement strand
TTGCAAACTACATGGTTGTCTTCCTGAACAAAATGACATGACTTGTGCGAGGTATGAGAAGAAAACCCAGTTGCTAGCCTCCGCTGACCGAAAGATATAATTATCAGGCATAAACTTTGGATAGTAAGCAAATAATCAACGTTGGTTTAGGTGATGGGACGAACTATCACTTCCGAGGCGATCTGGATGTAGCTATCTTTCCGAAGCGATCGAAGCTGAGGAAAGATAGTGTATACATTGAGATCATCGAGGGAGTGATAATTGGTCTCATTGCCTGAAACCAAAACTTAATTATTTTCTTTATATTCCACATCTGATACCAACAATCTATACAAAAAAAAAAATACAATTTAGCGTACAAAAGCGTTCGGGTCGGTGCGGCTACGTGATCGTACTTTTTGGTTTCTTCGGCCTTGGCACTACTGCGCATGCTCTCTCTATCTGGTGATAAAATTTGTTGCAGTACGCGATACATTTCAGCTGCTTTTATGTGTTTCAGCGGAAAATCATTGAGCGCCCTAGGGGAGCTCTCGCGGTGTTGCTGCCGAGGCGCAACTTGAATTTCCGTTGATTTGCCCAAGCCGCAGGAAATAAAAAAAATGAACCGGGCTCCTACGTTCAGGGCTTAGAGCAATTTCTGAAACCAACTATCTACACACAAAAAAATACAATTTGCGTGTACATACGTAGTACCCGCGCCCGGCGTAGCGCGGTATTTACAACCACAATCACAAATTTGTAATTGCCGCGCACTGATAGTCCGAGTGTAACGCACTTTTATTTCGCGCGTACCCAACATATTAATCACGCATTAGGACTGTGAGGAGTGAAAAGATCAGCGAAACCAAAAAGTACTATCGCCTAGAGTGTAACGAACTTTTATTCTCAGGTGATCTGATAGGAAAAAACTACGCCTCATCACGTGATCAACTCTTGACCAATCATATAGCATCATTCTTAGTATGTGGAATATAATTGATGTTAACGATTTATTTGGTGCTGTGGCTTGAAATGTTTGATTGTATTGTATTACCTTAATGGTTGTCTCTTTCCTTATAAGTCAATTTTCACAAGGCGCTATGAATGAATCTGAAGTAATAATATGAGGTTTGTCAAGTCGAAGTTGAAGGAGTGGTGTAGCCAGGAGCTGATGGGGGCGAGGTATGTGGTGGGGAACCTGTCAAAGTTGAAGGAGTGGCGTGGCCAGCAGCGGATGGGTGGGGAACCTTGGGTGGAGCTTGAGAAGGCCAATCCTTTGTGAGCCTGACAAAATGCTGTTCTATGGGATTTGTGTGTATTGACGGTAAAATAATCCACAGGTGTTAACAATTGTTAATCCAGAGGTGTTAACAATTGTTAATCCACGGGTGTTAACAATTGTTAATCCACAGAGCTAACAATTGTTAATCCACAGAGCTAACAATTGTTAATCCACAGGTGTTAACAATTGTTAATCCACAGAGCTAACAATTGTTAATCCACAGGTGTTCACAAGTGTTAATCCACAGGTGTTAACAATTGTTTATCCACAGGTGTTAAAAATTGTTAATCCACAGGTGTTAACAATTGCTAATCCCCACGTCTTAACAATTGTTAATCCACAGGTGTAAACAATTGTTAATCCACAGAGCTATCAATTGTTAATCCACAGAGCTAACAATTGTTAATCAACAGGTGTTAACAATTGTTAATCCACAGAGCTAACAATTGTTAATCCACAGGTGTTAACAATTGTTTATCCACAGGTGTTAACAATTGTTAATCCACAGAGCTAACAATTGCTAATCCCCAGGTGTTAACAATTGTTTATCCACAGGTGTTAACAATTGTTAATCCACAGGTGCTAACAATTGTTAATCCACAGAGTTAACAGTTTGAAAACAGGGAAAGAAGGGTTTCCTCTCATGGAAAATCTAATTCTTATCAAAATGTAGAATCATTTGTGTTACTGATCTGGAGAGAGAGAGAGAGAGAGAGAAAGGGGGGGGGGGGGGGTCTTATAACATTTTGGTACTCATTTTGTGGACACTTTTGAAGTATCTTTATTCAAAATCTAACCACTATAACCAGCGGAGGGTCGAATCTAAACACAACAAAAAAGTAATCATTGTAATAGCTTCCAACCAATACAATCAGTAAACAGGAATGTTAAACTGAGATACATGTTCATGAACAGTATATATTACAAATATAAACCCCCTAGAGAGGCTCCATTGTGATATATACACATGAGGTGACTTTGATAGTATTTCATGACGGGCGCAGCACCAAACAATTACGTGAATAACAAGTAAGGCACCAAATTTGCCCTACTTTGACAATAGCAAGCAATCTTGTAGGGGGTGGAATAATCCTGCGTAGACGTTTTTGCAAGTTTATCAACTGGTATTATCTAATGTCCATGCGATCTGTTCGCCTAACTTCTTCATATTGAACAAGACTAATCATTTAGTATGGTGACTCTCATGATCTCTCTCTGATGCAAAATCCTCTTCTTTACAACAAATCTCAGTGAACGCCTGACGGTGATATGTAATGCTCTTCACTACAAGTTTGAAGGACACGTATGTTGTATATGATGTGAAGCATATGCATCTCAACACCATTTCTTCTCTTTAAACGTTGCAGCAGTTCCTCATTATGGTTTTCGTTGCTTGGCTGATGTGACTAGTTGTTGATGTGCATGTTGTGTCGTTCATGATGCCAAGCGCTCTGCGCTGTGACTAGTTGTTGATGTGCATGTTATGTCGTTCATGATGCCAAGCGTTCTGCGCTGTGACTAGTTGTTGATGTGCATGTTATGTCGTTCATGATGCCAAGCGCTCTGCGCTGTGACTAGTTGTTGATGTGCATGTTGTGTCGTTCATGATCTGATGATGCCAAGCGCTCTGCGCTGTGACTAGTTGTTGATTTGCATGTTATGTCGTTCATGATGCCAAGCGTTTTGCGTTCCGCTTTCCGGTTATGCAGCATCGACGAGTCTGTCTTTTCTGGCAAAGCACACACACAGAAAAGAATACCTTTAAAGACTACATGATGTTGTTTCCCTTGAACACGTTTTTCATGGAAAAGCTGTATCAAACTAGCTTGATCATCAACATGTAGATCACAGACGGTCTGCTTTTCTATTTCTTCTCTCCCTGTGTAATGCTTTGTCTGTCTGTTTAAATACAAATGTCACTGTGTTTTGTGTACGCTCTATAGGTAGTTCAAGTTCATTAATTTCAACACTTACTTTAAAACCAACATTGGAATACATACACCGAAAATAACATAGAAAGATTTAAACATTTGCTAAGCAAATTTGCAAAAGTCTTGAAACTCGGCAGGAATCAAAAGTATACCCTAACGATAACGTGTAAGGAATAGCACAGTCATAGCTTCACGAACATTTTCACGAAAAGTTAAAAAACTTTCCTTGTTTACGTTTGAAACGCACCGCGAAAAGTCTACATTCACAATCGTACTGTCATTGTCACCGCGCGACGCGAGCATTGCTACCATTGAACGCATGCACTGTGAAGCGGACCGATGGGGGGGGGGGGGGGGGGGCATAGCGAACAATGGTCTCCGGTCTCTAGACTGTAGGTTTCAGACGACCCGCCCTAAACCTCCTCAAAATCTAGTGATCGCTATAATTTCGCTTAAAGTCAGTTTCCAAAAACGTGATGGGAGAAGTAGCCGTCACATGCAGTTGAAATATATTTGTTTTCGCATAACAAATGAATACCATAGGAAAATAAGTATACATAAACTGATGAGAAACAGAGAGAAAATGAGAGAAATATGGCGATATGGTGGTGGTTGTGGTGGTGGGGGATGGTGGGGGTGGGGGGGGGGGTGAAATTATAAATGAAACGGGTTTCCCACTACTGACTTTCTGAAAGCAGACTTGGCAAGAGGCCCGAATGTTGCTCAGTGTTAAGGTTTCACAGAACGTGTCCACGAAGTTCAACAGTTAGTGGAATACAATGACAACAATTCTCATGATAATCAATATATCTCTGGACCCGGTTGCATTGATACCTAACAAGAAAAGCCTCCAAAGAAGCAATAAACACATGAGATGCATGTTCATGAACAGTATTATCATATTACAAATATAAACCCCCTACAGAGGCTCCATTGTAATCTGTGAACAAGAGTTGAGAGGCGCAGCACCAAAGGAAAAAGTGAATAACAAATAAGGCACCACATTTGCGCTACTTTTATAGAAGGAAGCAATCTTGTAGGGGCTCGTCAACCATGTTCAATCATTTGTTTTAATGGGGCTTGTTGTTGTTGGTGTTGTTGTTGTTGTTGGTTGTTGGTGTATTCCAGTGTGTTATCAATCACATGTTGGAGTATTGTGATACAGGAAATATTGTTGAATCATCCAGCTTGCTGTAACAAACCATCGATGGGCAAAATAACTGTGAATTAACAACTTTTTTGACTTGTAAAATTACAAGTTTTGGTTGTTTTTCCATTATTACGGTATTTTTCTTGTAAAATGGCAGGGGAATCGTTTTTGTCTAGGAAGTCGGCTTAAATTAACGGTTACAAGTTCATGTTACTGTTAATAAACAGGAATCGCGTATTTATACTGGCCATCCTGTTTATTTACGAATTGTTCCCATGGTTCCATTTTCAGCAACGAGAATTTTCCTGTAAAAAACAACAAATTTCTCAATTTATAAACAACATAAAACAAATAATACTGTTAATCAACATGTTTCTCGTATATCAATGGCCCTCCTTGTTCACTAACAGGAAGTTCTCGTATAGTTCTGGACACTGTAAAACTAACTGTAAATTAACAGTCTTAGTTTGACTTGTAACATTACAAGTTTGGGTTGTTTTTCCATTATTACGATATTTTTCTTGTAAAATGGCAGGGAAATCATTTTTTTTTAGGAAGTCGGCTTGAATTAACGATTACCAGCTCGTGTAACTGTTGATAAACAGGAATCGCGTATTCATACAGGCCATCCTGTTTATTTACGAATTGCTCCCACAGTTCCATTTTCAGCAACGAGAATTTTCTTGTCAAAGAACAACAAATTCCATGATAAATCAACATAAAACAAATATTACTGTTGATCAACATGTTTCTCTTATATCAATGGGCTTCCTTGTTCACTAACAGGAAGTTCTCGTCTTTTTGACTTGTAAAATTACAAGTTTTGGTTGTTTTCCATTATTACGGTATTTTTCTTGTAAAATGGCAAGGAAATTGGTTTAATATACACTGGAAAAAATAACTATAAACTACAGGATTTTTTCCCGTGAAATTACAAAATACTGCCATTACATTAATAGAAAATATTTCATCTATAAAGGATCGCTAATTGCGTTGAAAGTACTATCAAAATGTTAATTTATCTGTCTAATTAGTGCATCTTTTCGCAAGTACTAACCATAACGAAAGTATGTATAAATAGGATGCCCTGTATAAGAATGTCCAAGCAAGTTAATGATAGTTAGGGATAATAGGTGTAGTTTAGATTAGGCTTATTGTTAGATTAGGAGTAGGCTAGGATTAGGATTAGGGTATCCAAGTATGTATTAATTAATTAATAGGACTTAATTAAACGGGCATTGCCGTTAAAAACGGAAATATTCTTTTTACAGTGATAGGAAGTCGGCTTGAGTTAACGGTTGCCTTAATTAAGTCAATGTCAAAGAACAGGAATTCCATTAATTTAACAACATTTTATTACATGATAAATACAGGAAAGGACTGTCAATTTACAGAGCACTTATTAACGGGAACCTATTTTAATGAGGCTGTATAAAAACGGGAATGCCACACTGTTAAATAACAAGGTGGTCAATAACGGGAACCTGAATTTTAATGGGGCTGTATAATAACGGGAATGCGAAACCGTTCAATAACAAGGTGGTCAATAACGGGAACCTGTAAATTTACACTAGGCTGTAAAAACACTGTATGAGGATGTGAAAAAACGGGCGTTCCTGGCGTCCCGGACTGCCAGGAAATTTCCCGTAAAAAAACTGTAATATTTTTTACAGTGTAGAGTAGCCTAGTATGTTACATGATTTGAATCACTGGGCAGTGCAAATAGGGATGGTATGTAGGTATGTACAGTATATAGGTATGTACCATTGGTGCATGTGCAATAAGTCAATGAGGATCTTCTGGCTTGGTACTGAGAGGATTAACCCCATCGGTACCATGGATGCATGAATTAATTGTGTGATAAGTCAATGGGCTTTTCCTGGCTTGGTTCTGAGAGGGTTAACCCCATCAGTACCATAGGTGCATGTAAGGTGTAATAAGTCAATGGGCTTTTCCTGGTTTGGTACGGGGAGGGTAAAAGACCGACACGGTGACAACAAGGGCCGGAAGCATGAGATACTGGAAAGACATTATATGGATCACGTGGACGCAGATAGAATCAGAATGAGACCGTTTGAGACTGGGTTGAGGAAGGGCGATGTTACACGAAGAGAAGGAAATTGGCTGTTCACAGATGCTTCTGAAAGTTATCTGAAAATTCAAACCAAATCAATGAACACCATTGACAAATAGAGAGGGAGAGAGAGAGAGAGAGAGAGAGAGAAAGAAAGTGTGTGTGTGTGTGTGTGTGTGTGTGTGTGTGTGTGTGTGAGAGAGAGAGAGAGAGAGAGAGAGAGAGAGAGAGAGATGGTAGCGTGGATAATGTGTTGCTTGGGCTTCTTGCCAGGTATCGAGGCACCCACAGACAGTAACAACACTCTCCTCTCAGGATGCGTCTCCAGGGTTGGGGATGTGTGAGTGGATGTGGGATTATAACACATCGCTCACCATGGTGTCTATATGGCGGTTTGTGCTCATTCTGAAAAACAGTGTATTCCCCTAGTGTGTCACTAGATTGTTGTGGTTTAGGTGGCATTTTTTGACCCAATTTTGGCATGGACACCCTAGATGGTGATGGGGAATTCCAACTGATCTCACAACTGATTCCACTGTAAACAGTTACAGCTTCAAAAATTACACGTGGTACGTGACCAGAAGATTCTGCAATACCAAGGTCATGGAGTGGACAGTTTATGTCGCTGATGGTGTGAATAAATCACGTGTGTTCACAAACAACTTCCTGAATCTGGACTAGTGTTTGCCGCGCGCGTGCACGGACGTGGGCGTGGTGGGGGGTGGAGGAGTAGATATCGGTGAGTGACTTAGGGGATGGGGGCGGGGGGGGGGGGGGGCGGGGTTGGTCACAATCAGTCTTCTACATCCTGTCTTCGCAAATAAGCCAAAGGGTAAAAAGTGAAGTTGTACCATAACAGCTTTAAAGGGAAAGTCCACCCTGCAGTTAAATTGGTTTTGATTATAGCAGCAAAATGAAAGTAATGTACAAGTGAAGGTTCGTCGAAAATCTGTCAAAGGATAAGAGGGTTTACATTTTGTGATTGGATGAAGGAATAAATTTAATGATAAATCAACTGCATAGGTAAAATGGTATCCTTAAAAGAAATTTGACATTAAAGAAAAGGAGGACACATTTATAGCTTGCTGGACGAGTAGCTCGCAATAAACGTCACAAAATTAAGAATTTGAAAGTGCATAACTCTATTATCCTTTGGCGGGTCTTTGTCAAACCTTCATTCATTTGTTTCTTTCATGTGTTTGCTTTTATTAAAATTACTTAACTTCAGCGTGAACTTTTCCTTTCAGAGGTGATAGAAAACCTTAACATTACAAAACACAAGGTTGACAGAATGAAGCCGATCTACTTGTAACACGTGAAATGTTTACATTTATTTGGACGTGCATGGCTTGTGTTCGTATACCAAGATGGCATTGTCACTAAATGAAGACACTTTCTGCTATCCTTTTTGTTTTATCTGGATGTTTAGGTTTTCAATGACCCGATTCACGGCAGTATTCAGATCCCTCAGTACTGCCAGTACATCATAGACACCCCAGAGTTCCAGCGGCTTCGGTTCATCAAGCAGCTGGCCACAACGTGCTACGTGTTCCCCGGCGCCGTGCACACCCGATTCGATCACTCCATCGGGTAATAACGGAAGGGATATAGTTTGGATTGGATCTAGTATGCCTACGTTTTAGAAATAAGTTCTTCATAATCTCATTATTTCGAATAGTTACATGTATATAAATGGGAAAAGGAGAATGTTAAAAATCACCAGGTTAATACAAGAGTGATTGAACAAAATATATCAATAATATATGCACACCCCCAAAAACCCCAGTGCAGGCCTACAATTATTTTTTCGGTCAATGATGTACGTTTCCTACAAATAGGATCTGGTAATAAGTATGGATCACCCGTGTCTATTTCCTTAGAGTTTGTTATTTGGCGGGAGTGTTGGCGAAAGCTTTGCAGCATAGCGAGGGAGGTATCCTGTCCAACGAGGTCGCCTGCGTAGAGATCGCTGGTCTGTGCCACGACCTCGGACACGGCCCGTTCTCACACGTCTTCGAGGACATCGCCTCCCCCGACGCGCAGGGCAGAAAGTGGACGGTAATAAGCAATGGGTAGTTTCCAGTAACTCGGCCGTATCTATTCATTTACTTCTGATTTATTTCACCAGGGTAACGCCTTTTTCAGTAACGAGTACTGTCATCTCATAGGGCTATGTCTGTATTATGTATTCGAAATAGGAAGTGATAATAGCTGCTGCTAATAATTTCATTCGAAATGTTTGTGAGTTTTGACGGGCATATACTATTGCTGACTAGTATTACTGACACTTACTTTCCTCTTACCTTTAACTAAAGGCAAGAATATATCCATACTAATGTACATTGATGCGTGTAACTACTTGACTGAATGTAACAGCTATATCTCCTAACTGACATCATCTGCCTTGTCCGTAGCATGAGGAGCAGTCCGTTGTCCTCTTCGAATACCTGATCGACAAGAATCACCTGAAGGAGAAGTTGGCCAACTTTGACATCTATGACCAGGAACGTGCTTTCATCTGCGAGCTTATCCTCGGCCGAAGTCGACAACCGGACAAGAAATTGGTAATCATTGACCATGTTCATTTTAATTTGTAATCTCTCTCTTCAATGTATTCAATTTGATCTGTCATGTGTCATACACACACACAAACACACACATATAAAGAAACAAGCACACACACATACACACACGTAAACACACATTACTATCACGCAAGAAGCTAACCCATCTATAACATTGCAAGAATGACGGCTGTACAAACATTTTATTTGTGCACAATTATGTTTACATGCCCAGATGCGAGAGAACAAGTTCTATTTGTACCAGATCGTCAACAACAGCGTCAACGGTGTTGACGTCGACAAATGGGATTACTTCGCGCGTGACACCCACTTCTTGGGCATGAGGTCGGCCTTCGTATTCCAGCGCATCGTCCCCTTCGTGAGAGTCTTCGAAGTCGAAAGAAACGGGGTATCGAGAATGGAGCTGTGCTACCGGGATAAGGTATGGCGGTGAGATTCATTGCTTAGTTGCGATGTGACGAAATTACGATGTGAACGATTGATTGAACTTGTTTTTAATGTATAATGATATGAATGGGACAGGTGACATGAATGAGATCAAGAGAGATCAAGAGAGAGAGAGAGAGAGAGAGAGAGAGATCGAGAGAGAGAGAGAGAGAGTGTGTGTGTGTGTGTGTGTGTGTGTGTGTGTGTGTATGTATGTGTGTGTGTGTGTGTGTGTGTGACAGAGAGAGGGGCAATGAGAGAAAGAGAGAGACGGTGAAACTGAGAGAGATAGAGACAGAAAAGAGACAAAGAGAAAGAGTGAGAGAGAGAGGGGAGAGAGAGAGAGAGGAGGGGGGGGGGGGAGGGAGAGAGAGGGAGAGAGAGGGCGGAGGGGGATAGGGAAGAGAGGGAGACAGGGACACACACAGACAAAGACAGATGGAGAGGGGGAAGAGAGACAGAGAGAGAGAGGGAGAGAGAGAGAGAGAGAGAAAGGAGTGGGAGAAAGAGCCAATGAGAAGGCCGGGTTAAAGGGGGGAGGATGAAGAGAAATAATGAAATATAGAAATGGCT